>BQNB010050412.1:1316-41518 GCA_026074375.1 Tanacetum coccineum | reverse complement strand
ACACATGGAAAGTATGGTGAACTCTGCTAAACTCTTGAGGAAGTTCCATCCTGTAGGCAACTTTCCCAACTTTTGCTAACACCTTAAAAGGTCCGACATATCTCGGGTTCAGCTTGCCTCGCTTACCGAACCGTGCGACCCCTTTCCAAGGCGAGACCTTAAGCATAAATCTGTCCCCAACCTCAAACTCTATCGGCTTTCATTTTCGATCGGCGTAGCTCTTTTGTCAATCCTGAGCTGCTTGCATCCTTTGCTTGATCAGGACAATCTTTTCGGTTGTTTCTTGGATCAATTCCAGACCAGTCAGTTGGGCTTCCCCAACCTCGGCCCAGCACACCGGTGATCGACATTTTCGACCATACAGTGCCTCATAAGGGGCGGCCTTTATGCTAGCGTGATAACTGTTATTGTATGAAAACTCGGCCAATGGCAAATGTTTAACCCAGCCCTTGCCAAAATCGATCACGCAAGCACGTAGCATGTCCTCGAGAGTTTGAATGGTTCTCTCGCTCTGGCCGTCAGTTTCTGGATGATACGCAGTGCTCATACTAATATCTGTACCCAAAGCTTTCTGAAATGATCTCCAGAAATTTGAAGTAAATCTTCCATCACGATCACAGATAATTGAGGCAGGTATCCCGTGTCTTGCCACTATCCTGTTCAGGTACAACCTTGCCAACTTGTCCAATGGATCATTCTCCCTTATTGGCAAGAAGTGAGCAGATTTTGTAAGTCGATCCACAATCACCCAGATGGTGTCAAAACCTTGCGACGACTTAGGAAGCTTGGTGATAAAATCCATCGTGATGTTATCCCACTTCCACTCGGGTATCTCAGGTTGTACTAGCAATCCCGATGGCCTTTGATGTTCGGCCTTGACCCTCGCACACGTCAGGCATTTGCTAACATACGTGGCGATGTCTGCCTTCATATTGGGCCACCAATATAGCTTTTTCATGTCTTGATACATATTTTCCCAACCGGGATAGATAAAGTATTTTGACTTGTGAGATTCGTGCATAATCACGGATCTTAAGTCTCCATAACATGGCAACCAACTCCTTCCGTGTAAACATAAGGTTCCATCGGCACGTGGTTCCAATCTTTCCTTGGGTATATCCCTTCTGATTTCTAGGCTTCGATCTGAGTTTCTAATATTCGTTTGGGAAGATCCAAGCCAATTGTCATAACTAAGGCTCGAACACGCAATGGCTCAATCCGTTCCTTATGGCTCAACGCATCGGCCACTATGTTTACCTTCCCCGGTGATAACGAATGTCGCAATCGTAATCACTTAACAACTCTAGCCAACGACGTTGCCTCCTATTAATCTCCTTCTGATTGAGAATGTGTTATAGGCTTTTATGGTCGGTAAACACGGTGCATCTGGTTCCATAAAGATAGTGTCTCCATATTTTTAGAGTAAATTCCACTGATCTAAGTTCTAAATCATGAGTGGTGTAGTTCTTCTCATGAACTTTTAGTTGTCGAGAAGCATAAGCAATCACCCTAAATCATGAGTGGTGATAGTTCTTCCGTGAACATATAGTTTGTCGAGAACATAGGCAATCACCTTCTCTCTCTGCATTAATACAGCACCTAAACCCTTGTGTGACACATCACAGTAGACCACAAAGTCTTCGCTTCCTTCAGGTAAAGCCAGAATTGGCGCACTGCACAACTTTTGCTTTATTAACTGAAAAGCATTTTCTTCCTTTTCACCCCAGTCGAACTTGATTCCTTTCTGAGTAAGTTTCATCATTGATTTAGCAATCTTCAAAAATCCTTCGATGAACCTTCGATAGTAAACTAGCAAGGCCTAAAAATTGGCGGATCCCATCGATGGTCTTAGGAGATGCCCAATCTAGAAAGATCGATCTTTTCAGATCCACATGAATACCTCTGCTATCAATGACGTGTCTGAGAAATTATACCTTCGAAATCCAAAATTTACACTTGGAAAACTTGGCATACAACTTCTCTTTTTTAAGCAATTCCAAAATTGCCTTAAGATTTTTCTAACGTGCTCTTTCTTGTTCCTTTGAATAAGTAAAGTATGTTCCTCGATGAAGACAATTAAGAAACTTATCCAAGTAAGGCCTTTGCATACTCGGTTCATAGAGGTCCATGAATACGCAGTTCTAAATGTTAGTCCCGAAGGGCATAACCGAAACTCGTAATGGCCCATACCGATTCGGAATGCCAACTTTGGAATGTCCCTGCTCGTCGTACTCTAAGCTGTGATAAACCCGACTCAAATCTATCTCGAATAAATATTGGAAAATCCCTTGATTGATCATATAAAATCGACAATCCTGGAGTTGTATAACGATTCTTCACTATTAGCTTATTTAACTCGCGGTAGTCAATGCACATCTTGAATGATCTATCCTTTTTTTGACAAACAAGATCGGGGCTCCCCAAGGTGAGGAACTATGTCTTATGAAGCCCTTGTCGGAAAGCTCTGCAGTGTTTCCGGACAAATTCCTTCATCTTCAATGGTCCAATGATATGCCCGAGCTACGGGTACGGCTCCTGGATGAAGTCGATCTGGAATTCTTACAAGTCGAGCCGATGAAGACCCGACAAGTCCCAGAAATACTTCAGGTAAATCTCGACGATTGGTAACGATCCTCAAGTTGTTTTTCTTTCTGACTTTCCTCGCTCTTTCTTGCGGATATCTGTAGCCGAAATGATGCCAAAACGATTTGACATCCTGATAATTCTTAATAACACATATCATTTAACCTCTAAAAACGAGCTTAAATGACTCAAAACAGACAAAAACTGCCAACTAATATGTTTGTTTTGCATTTGGTATTGTTCAGAAGTAGATATCAAATCAAAACGACTGAAAACAAGCCAAAATGACCAAACTATGAGCATAGGAAAGGAAAAGACTGTCAAAAAAATTTTTATTCTCAAATTATTTTTTCTACACAGCCAAAGTCCCAAAAATGACAAGTCAGAGTCAATACTGAAGAAGTCAGCAGTCAAAACCGAGCCGAACTGAAGAATACCTATTGGATGCAATCTTAACCCATCTGATGGGCCGGGAAACCCAATAGTATTATGTCTATAAGACTGTGAATACCATATGGGCCTCAAATCAATTACAACACCCATTGAGTGCAATTACAAAGACTGTGAAGACTTTGAAGGCCCAATCCTAGCCCAGTTACAGCCAATCTCAGCCATTGTACACACAAAACCCACTTCATAACCTTATTGGGCTTGAAAAAGCCCAATAACCAACCCAGTGGGCCCAATACAAGCCCAAAAGCCCAATACAAAATCCCAGCCCAACAAAAGCCCACAATCCTTTTTATAAAACATAAGGACCAAAAATGTAAATTTTAAAAACTTTGTTTTATAATTAAAAATGAAAAAATAAAGAAAAGGGGCCAAAAGTGCCATGTTTGAAAGATGTTTTTATAAAGAAAACAAAAGAAATAAAACACAAGGGCTGAAATTGCAAATTGCCAAAACCTCTTTTATTCCCTTTTAGTAATAAACAGCAGGGACCATTTTTGCAATTTATCAAAACCTTCTTTTATTCTTTTAGTTATAAAACGACGGGGGCTAAAGCTGTTATTTCCCAAACTCTTTTATAACTGAAAAATGGCTTAAATAGAAATGAAAAAAGAATGAAAGATGGGGGGGCACTCTTGCCTCTTCCCCATTCTTTCCTTTTAAACCTGCGTACCATAACTGTCGAACCCACTTGGCGCCAAAACCTCAAACCACCCCTTCCCCACGGTTTCAAGCCCAAACCACCTCCCAAGTACCACTCACAGCTCACTCTCACCCTTTCCCACAACCCATTTCCCCTATAACCCTTTCCCTGGCAAAACACTCAACCCGAAGTCCACATCAATGGTGAGATGGTATGATAATGTGATCCAAGGGCTAGGATTGCATCAAGAGTTTCTACACTCCACAGCAAGCACATCCCAAGAGCTAGAAGTCTTTGAAGACTTGTATAAAAGAGCCAAGACCAAGCCGAACCAAACACACCATTTTTTTATGTTTTTAGCTTAATTTTAATTCCAAGTCTTCCTTTTAATCATTTAAGTGTAATTCTAATGTTTAGTACCCACCCATCCCATCCTGGAGCAAGATTTCATACGCCACTATGAATTTTTCGCTTATGTTGTATGGATCGTTCTCCCATTTCCTTGCTTATCCGTTATTTCCGCCTTCTCTTCTCGCCTGTGGGGATGAAGACACCTAATTGATCCGGCATTTCAAAAGTATCATTCGTGTAACCGGATGTTATCTCATCGGTGTGGGAACTATTACACACAGAAATTCACTCGTATAGATCGTAGTCTCTTAATGAAAGTCCGATGATGATTTTTAATTTCCACTTGTTTCCCTCAAGGATCCATAAATCCTTGTATGGGGTCTAGCCTCGCGACCCTAAACAAGCGCTCGTGGGAGGCACCCCATGCTTATCAGTAGTTTGTTAAAGTATTGTTGTTGTAAAGAGCGGTACTTTTCCATTACCCGTGGTTTCCATTGTTGTTGTTGCTTATTGTCCAGGATTGCCCGATTATGAAGACTCTCAGTTTTGTCATTCATCTAAGGTTTCACATCCTCAGCTTCATTTGGGAATCGATATCCGAATCTTATCGACTATAACGTTTTAATCTTTTTGGCATACCTTATAAATGGCCTTAAGGATTAATGTAATACCCTTCAAAACAATCGAGGACGATGTTAGTTCTAGTTTGGGGGGTATCTTCGATTTGATTGTTTCCTGCAGCATAGGTTACCACGTAAACCCCTTTTAACCACCATAATACCAAAAAATGAAAAAAGTAAAAATTTCAAAAAGATTTTAAGTGTTTTGTCACATTTTGCTTTCTTTTGGTAGAAGTAAGAATATTTTTTGACTTAATCGGGCCCGTGTTGAGCCCTAGCTAGTTCCTTAGGCCAAGCTTTCACGAATTCTATAGCGTTGTATTTTAAAATGTGAAGAACGTGAAATTGATAGAGTTAAATATAAGTTTATGGCTAAGCAAAGTTCTTCAAAAACTATATACAAGTAACTTGTGGTTTTCCTTTCTCTCCCGTGGTTTTCTAATCCGCCTAATCATACCGTACATCATTAAAAGTCCAACTAAGTTAATCGATGGTTTCAGAAAAAGCGTCAATTAGTAACGTTGAGGTGTTCTAAGCGAGAATTTGTAGTGATTTTATAATATAAATGCAAAGAAGCATGAATGAAATGTGAATCAAAAAATGCATGAATATTGAAATTTGCAATGAAGCAGCAGTTGATATTATGGAGCAAGTAAAAGATTGTCGTGATAATCCCCACTCCGCAACAACAACGAGGTGGGGGTTCAAACTAAGACGTCTTTTACTTCTAGGGATTTGGTGTCTGATATCTCACTTGGAAGAAAGGTCTAGTGAGGGTTCAAAACTAAGACACCATTCCTTAGCCATATTAGAACTAAGGTGTTGATGTGATTTCCCACTACGCTAGCAAACGGGGTGGGTTTTCAAACTAAGACACCGTCCGATGGTCGTGATATCCTACTCCGTTAACCACGAGTAGGGGTTCAAACGAAGCAGACGCATTCCTAAGCTTGAAGATCTTATATTATGATGTTGAAAAATGTGCAAAAAGTTCTAAAGTTTAAATCTCGAAATCAAGTTACGAAGTCTGAATAAGTTGTTGCTTGAGTCATGATTCATTTGAATTAATGACTATGAAAATAAGTGATACGATGGTTAAATAAAATGAGTACACACATTCTACGTATATCCATGTTGGGAGTTGAAAATTCCACAAGTCATAAGTAGGAGGGCTATTACTTATAAACTTATAATCGACAATGATCTTGTTTATATTGCTTAGCTTGGAACTTTGTGAAAATCGAGGACATGAAATTATCCTTCAAGAGGTACATCACGTGGAGATCACTCTACGGCCGCAGTCTTCAATTCTATGACCCAGTATTAATAATTAAAGAAAGTCAAACTTGTAAAAAATGAGAAAATCCATAAATATTAGTTGTAGTTAGTGTCAATTCAGAAAATGGTGAAATCGGGGCTTTCCGGTTTACTTCATAACATTGCGTGAGGACACACAATACCTTAGTTTTGGGAATTTGATAAGTTGCTTAATTACACATATCTTATACTCTAAAAACAGCTAAAATGACCCAAAACAGACAAACCTGCAAATATATGTTGTTTTGCATTTGTAATGTGCAGGAGAGTGGATATCAAGAAAAAGACAGAAAACCAATCCAAAATGACAAGAACTGAGCATGGAATGGAAAAGACTGTGCTAAAGCAAGGCCAAAGTCCAAAAATTGCCAAATCAGTCAATAAGAAAATCAGCAGGTCAAAACGCGGAGCCGGAACTGAAGATACGATTGAATGCAATCTTAACCCATCTGATGGGGGCCCCCGGGAAAGCCAATAGTATAACTATAGAGACCTGTGAAGACAAAATGGCTCCTCAATCATTACAACAACAGCCCATTTGTTGTGCATTTGACAAAGACTGTGAAACTTGAAGCCCAATCCTAGCCCAGTTACAGACCAATCTCACATGTAACACAAACAAAAACCACCCATAACCTTATTGGCTTAGAAAAAGCCAATAACCAAACCTGTACCTATTGGGCCCAAACCCAAACACCCAGTGGCCCCAATACAACCCAAGCCCAATAACCTTTTTATAAAACAATAAGGACCAAAATGTAATTTTAAACTTTGTTTTAATCTAATTAAAAATGAAAAAAATAAAAACCATAGGGACCATTTTTGCAATTTATCAAATACCACTTTTATTCTTTTTAGTCATTAAAAAGACACAAGGCTGAAAAATGCAATTTTCCAAAACCTTTCTTAAACCCTTTAGTTATAAAACAGAAGGGACCATTTTTTGCAATTTGCCAAACTCTTTATATTCATAGTTATAAAAACGCAAGGACCAAAAGGTCACTTTTCCAACCTTTGCTATAACTAATTTCGGCTTATAGAAAAATGAAAAAAAAAAGAGAAAGATGAGACATAACGGCACCAGTCTCCAAAGATCTCTTTTAAACACCTGCAACCACACCCGTAACCCGCCAAAACTAACTAAACCCCCTCTCCCCATGTTTTTTCGTGCCCTACCACCACGCAAGTACCTTCTCCCATGCTCACCCCTCCAACCGTTCCCCACAACCAATCCATCCCCCTTTTCCAGCTTATGTATCTATTAGACTCCTAGGGCTTTTTCTTTTAGTGTAGCCTAAATAATAGCCCTTTAAGCCCCCAAAGTAGCTCAGCTTAATTCCTTTTCTAGCATGGTTTAATTTAGGCTTAAAGTTACCTTTTTTCTGTTTTCTTTAATAACGTCACCATAGCTACTTTCAATTCCCAGCTTATTTTAGGGCGTATTCTAGATAACTGAGCTTATTTAGGACACCCCGTCTCCTATTTATCTCCCCCCATAATTATAGCTTATCAATTGGCATAAATCCCAAAAAAGCCAAGCAAAAGAGCTCATAAGCTTTTTAAGTTCTGCAGCCCCATTAAGCTCACTTTTCTAGCTTAGTAAGTGGAATTCAGACTAAGTGCTTTATTCTGAAAAATGTTCCCCTTAAGACATACGTAAGTATGCTTTTTTTGAGTTTAGGCTAATAAGCACGTTTGGACCCTTCTGTAATCGGGTCCACTTCAGGACCATAATTGTGGAATTCTCTCTTTTATAGTTACAACTGTTAGCGTCCCCTGCTGGTTAGTTAGCCTGTTAACCCCGTGAGTCCCTTTGTGGCCTTTTCACTGTTAGTTCCGCTCTATTTTCTTTAGTTAGTTTATTTTATTTAAATAATGTAATATTAGGTTAAAATCTAAGTAGTTTTAATTACTTTTAATTGAATCAGTAAATTTGGGCTTTTTTATATTTTTAGAATTTTAATTTTTTCTTTATTTAATTTTATTTTTTCAAATTTTATAACTTTTTTTTTGTCGTTTTCTATTTTCCTTAGTTTTAATTATTTTTAATCTTAAAAATTCATGAAAAAAATCCTAAAATTAATAAAAAAATATGTTTCTTTTATAAAAGTTTCTTTTGCATGTAGTGTCTAGATCAAATGTAAAATTTAAGTATAGGCTTTATTTTTCTTAAATTCAGTTTTTAGACACCGTTTCTTAATTACCGGGTGCGTTTATTACCGTTCTTCGTTTTTACAATCAAATCACCGCCGTTTTAGTTCTAGTTTCTTTATTTTCAATTAAGTATTAGAATTTTATATTTTGATTTTTAATTTAATTTAGCATTTATTTTTTCTAATTTTAGCATTTAAGTTTCCCAGACCTTAAATTTCTTGTTCCCCGTATTAATTTAGTATTAATTTTAGGATTTCCCAATTAATTAATATGCTTCCCGTAGTTAAGTTCAGTATCCATATTAACAATTTTTGTTTCCGTAAGTTTTGTATAAGAGCCCCATTTCCTTTGCTGTTGTCCCATAATTAAATTAAGTTTTTTATTTAATTGAATTTTTAGTTGTAATTATATCAGTGTTTCCATCATATATCTTCATCATTCAATTCTCATCAACCTGGATATCTTTCAATTGCAGCCTCGTTGGGACTGTACGACCCGGGAATAATCTCTCCGGAATCTTTTTTATTATTGATTCTTACTTGTTATTTTAATCCTTGTGTGGAATTTGACCTTTTGCCGTTGGTCAAGGGCATTCGGTTAGAAACTGTATTAGGGTTGCTATATAAGTGGTACTACTATATCACGAATCAATTTGGGCGCCAGTTGCCGGGAGGCATTTGCTACCCGATTATTATTAACCGAGCTTTGATCTAATTGGCTTATTATGAATATATCATATTAAAAATAAAAAAAAAAAAAAAAAAAAACACAAAAATATTTTTCTTTTCTTTTTATTAATACATATCATATAAAAAAAAAAAAATTAAAAAACCAAAAAATCAAAAATATAAAAAAATTGTCCATAAAAAAAATAAAATTCACTAATTGGTAAAATACCAAAATATAATATTCCTCCTCTGAGTATTATCATAATAAGTTCCCGGTGAACTTCTGAGTTCCCATTCCGAACCTAAAGATTTAAATCTGCCTTCTGTGTCACTTACGATTATACGGCTCACCTCATTCTGATTAACAAACTATAAAGTGGAAAGTGGGTTTAAGAGGTTGTTCCTAGGAACACACCCGAAGGAGAAATATGCTTCGGCGCTATTCCTACTCCTCCAGCTCACCTGGGAGTTTTTCATTTGAGTGCGACCGTGAAGTAAAACGATTATTTGGCTTAATGTCCTCGTATCGGATTTTGTCCCAATGGAATTATGTTGTTAATAAATCCTAAAAACAAAAAATAATCTTCTTTTCCTCTTAACCGTGAATTCTTTCTTGTCCCTCTTATTTGTTAATTCTGATGGAGTCTTATCTCTGTTTGAATGTTTAGGGTGTGAACTACCGACGGATAACTCTTATTGTTATTCATGCACGTGCCTACATGCGTTGTCGTCTCATTGATGGAGTTTGTCTAGTTGTTACTTAATGGTAATGAAAATCAAACGATTTTTCAACTCCGTACCTCTTTTGATCATCTCCAAGTTTTCTCTCACCACCCCACACACTCTAGGCAAATCTTGTGTGAATTTGCGGAACGATACTCAATATTGTTACTGCTGTACACCTCAAAGCCAGTTTATCTATCCAGAGCCGGATTACAGCCTTGATTTCAATTCCCCGCAAGATTTGCATAATCTTCAACAGCAAAATCTTTGCTGTGAAAATTGTAGGGGTCCTCATGCGACTATTGAATGTCAACCCCGATAAGTCAAGAACGCTCATTCTTTGTTCTTTCGGTTTTGACCAACTCTTCAAA
This sequence comes from Tanacetum coccineum, assembly GCA_026074375.1. NCBI lineage: Eukaryota > Viridiplantae > Streptophyta > Magnoliopsida > Asterales > Asteraceae > Tanacetum > Tanacetum coccineum. Next base: position 31,638 of record BQNB010050412.1, on the reverse strand, counting down.
CCCCTGCAATTTTCCGCAATCATCAACTCCGGTCCTCAACCAATGAGCATGAAGCTTTGCAAGAAGCCCCAAGAGGACCAATGAAATCGACTTGAAAGCTGTCCTCAAAAAGTTTAATCGTATCTTCTGATGGGGAAAACGCCTAAGTTCTATTGCAAGCTTGGGACAACTTTTTGAAGTTATAGCACGCTCATCCGAGGAAGTTCCAAGAATTGCCTTAGCAAACTTGTTAAGATGTAAAAATCAGAAGTTAAGACGAGCTATCGAGTACATCAATACTCCGCTTGGAATCGCCCTCCTCGTCTACTATGAATAATGATGAAGGACAGGACTATACCATTGCAATCACAAAAGCCAGATTTCACACCCAATAATCACCACCAAAGAGTCCGTTAACCTCTCTAAGTTTTGGGGACGAGCCATCGTTTACACTATGCCGGCAACGGGAAGTCGGACGAATTCATAAAGTCTTTGTCCGAGAACCCTTGTCCAACCCCAATTGAGTTCGAGGATTTTTCCCACGATGAGTGTGATTTGCCTCACATATGATGATTCATACTGCAAGAATCATGATTTTACTTTTCTCCAAACCCTCTCGTCGATACGATGAAGATTTTACCTTTAAGTGACGAGTCCATTTTCCGAGGAGCGACATTCCAAAAGAGAATTTTATCATTTGCTCTATTCCGCTCTTTTATCTGTGATGAAGAAATATGCATCGCAAGGTAATCGAATTTATGAATGCTGAAGGCATCCATTCAATTCCACCATTTCCACCGGGAATTGATTCTTTTGATTGCTGAATCTGATCTTGTAGAATCCGTGGCTAAATCATCAAGACATTTCGATTATTTCTTCTCCAAAGAATCGAATTCTCTTTTCAATTAGTTTCGCCGTTGAACTCATCCTTACCTAAATTCAATTCCACCAGAAATTGAGGAATTGAATTTGAACGAAGGTGATATTCTGTGTTTGGAAAGTTGCTCTACGATAACTCTTCTCCTCGACCTCCGTAGCTCTTCAAGAGCCAATTCTAATGCATCGAATCTCCCCTCCATCTCATATCCCCGTTGCGGATAAAGATATTCTCTTATGAGGAGATTGACTTGTTTTCGTCTTGATGACGGATCAATCGACCACCAAGGTATTGAGATGTTGATGAGGACTCCGTAGATGACAATTCTTCTATTTCCCTTCCCGAGTTCGAATCGTTTTAATTTGATTATCCCAAGTCGGGAAATTCAACATTGAAGTGTGGAAGAACATCCCGTAGATGTGCCTAATGTTTGACCACACCTATCCCATCCTGAGCAAAGATTTCATACCCACTAGTGAATTTTTCGCTTTATGTTTGTAGGGAGCTTTCTCTCCATTTCTTGCTTATCCGGTTAATTAGTCCGCTCTCTCTCTCTCCTTGGGGATGAAACACCATATTTGATCCGCATTTCAAAAGTACATTCTTTGTGTAAGCCGGATGTATCTCAGCGAGTGGAACTTTCATGAAATTCAATACTTATCGAGTCCCTTGATGAATGTCCGATGATGATTTTAATTTCCACTTGTTCCTCAATGATCCATAAAGCCTTTTGATGGTCAAGCATCGGCGACCCGAAACAACGCTTCGTGGAAGGCACCCCATGCTTATACCTAGTTGTTAATAAGTGTTTGGTTGGTGTAAAATAGCTTGTCTTTTCCATTACCCGGGTTTCCATGTGTTGGTGCGTATTGTCCAGGATTGCCCGGATTGGTAAGACTCTCAGGTTTTTGTCATTCATCAAGAGTGTTCACAGCTCAGCTCTTTGGGAACCGATATCCTAATCTTATCGACTAACGTTTATCTTTTGGCATACCTCATCAATGGCCTTAAGGATTAATGTTAATACCCTCAAAACAGTCGAGGACATGTTTAGTTCTAGTTTGGGGGTATCTTCGATTTGATTGTTTCACTCCCTGCAGCATTGTTACCACGTCAACCCCGTTTTTGTTACCACCTAATACCAAAAAAATGAAAAATTTAAAATTTTCAAAAATATTACATGGTTTGTGTCACAGGTTTTGCGTTCTTTTGGTAGAGTAAGAAGTAATTTTGACTTAAGATTATCGGGCGTGTTGAGCCCTAGCTAGTTTCCTTTAGGCCAAGCTTTCACGAATTCTATACGCTTTGAATTTAAAAATGTGAAGAAACGAGAAATGATAGAGTTAAATATAAGTTTTAATGTGCTAAGCAGAATCTTCTAAAAAACTTATATAATAACTTGTGGGGTTCTCTCCCCGTGAATTTCTAATCCGCCTAATCAAACGTACTCATTTTATTTCAACTAAGTTAATCGATGTTGTTCAGAAAAATCTTCAAATGTTGTAACTTGAGTTTTCAAAAGCGGAGATTTGTAGTGATTTAAGAGATAAATGCCAAAGAAGCCATGAATGAATGTGATTGCAAAAATTGCATGAAATAATTGAAATTTTTGCCAATGAAAAAGAAAAAAAAAAGAGAAAAAAAAGAAAAAAGATAAAAGAAGAAAATAAAGAAATAAAAAAAAGAATTAAAAAACAATAAAAAAAAGAAATAAAAAAAGAAAAAAAAAGAAAAGAAAAAATAAATAAAAAGCATGCAGTTGATATATGGAGCAAGTAAAAGATGTGTCGTGATATCCCACTCCCTAAACAACGGAGGTGGGTTCAAACCAGACGTCTTTTACTTCTAGGGATTCAGTGTGTCGTGAGATCTCACTGGAAGAAAGGTCTAGGTGAGGGTTCAAACTAGAAGACAACCAATCCTTAGCCATATTAGGAATAAGTGTTATGTGATTTCCACTACGCTAGCAACGGGGTTGGTTTTCAACTAAAGAAACACCGTCTTGGTCGTGATATCCCTACTTACTCCCTTAACCACGAGGTAGGGGTTCAAACTAAGCAACGCATTCCCTAAGCTTTAAGAACTTATGATTATGAAGTTGATAATGTTTGCAAAACAGTCTAAAAGTTTAAAATCTCGAAATCAAGTTACGAAGTCTTAATAAGTTGTTGCTTGAGTCTGATTCATGTTGAATTATGACTATGAAAATAGTTGATCTAGTGGTTTAATTAAAATGAGTACAAACACACAGTCAATCGTATATCCATGTTGGGAGTTGAAAATTTCACAAACAAGTCATAAGTAGGAGGCTTAACATATAAACTATAATCGTCCAATGATCTTGTTTAATTGCTTAGCTTGGAACTTGTGAAAAATCGAGGACGATGAAATTATCCGTCAGGACATCCGTAGATCACTCTACGGACGCTTCTCATTCTATGATCCCAGTATGATAAATAAAGAAAGGGACTAAAAAGGTCATTTTTAAAAGTGTTTTATAAAGAAAAATGGAAAAATAAAAGAAAGGGACTAAAACTGCCAAATTGCAGTTTTCCTTTTAGTATAAAACCACAAGGGCTGAAATTGCAATATACCTAAAGTCTCTTTATTTCTTTTAGTTATAAAACGACAAGGACCATTTGTGTACAACTCCAAACTTCTTTTATAACTAAAAAGGGCTGAAATAGAAAGTGAAAAGAGAGAAAGAGTTGAAGGACTAAACTTGCCTCTTCCCCAACCTTTACGTTTAAACCTGCACCACTTGCCCTGTACACCCCTATACCCGCCAAAACCCAAACCACCCTTTCCCCCACGGTTTCACGCCAAAACCACCTCCCAAGTACTTCTACAGCTCACTCTCACCACTTCCCACCTCCCTAGTGCCCCTATAACCCTTTCTCAGCCGAAATCACACAACCCGAAACCCATCAATGGTTGAGATGAAGTCAAGCACAAGAGAAGGGCTAGGATTGCAAAGGGAGTGTTGTACTCTCATAACAAACACAGCTAGCACAAACCAAGACTCTTGGGGACCTCTATAAAAGAAGAGAGACCAAGCCGAACAAGACACACCCTGTTTTTACTTTTAGTTAAATTTTTATTAAGTCTTTTTAGAAATTAATGTAATTCAGTCATGTTTTAAGAGTTTATGTTGTAAGTTTCAAAATTTTAATCAAAGTTTGAGAGTTTTTCTTTTGGAAAATTGCTACTACCACTGTTGGAATTTAAATTCTCATATAACCCTTTTAATTCTGTTTATCTTGTGCACCAATGGTTTAAAGTTGTTAAACCATACTTATAATCACTGTTCTAGCCCTTTACTTCATTTAAAAAGCTAAAAAACCCGAAATTTACAAATTAAGGGGGTGTTTGGTTTAGTGGTAAAATGGGTCATATGGGTGTTGGTTATGGGTCAAGTGCACTCAGCCACTTTTGGCTGAGTGTGTAGGGTTTATTAAACCTTTTTAATCCCTAGTTTTAGTGTCAAAATAAGTTTTTTGTCCCCCTTTGTATTCTGTCAAAATATAAATGAGCCAAAGTGCCTATAAGGGCTTAAGCTGTTGAAACAGCTTAAGCACCTTATATTTTGTGTTGTTTGAGTTACAAGAAGCCAAAAAGAAAACCCCCTTGTGCTGTCCCTTTGGTTTGACCAAGTATGAGTCAAGTCTAGCTTTATGCATGATCTTTGAAAACAGCTGACTTAAAGCCCCATTATCAGCAGCTTTTTCTTAACCTTAGAAGCCTAATCTTTGAATATAAGCTCAATTATGGCCCTTTTCAATCTGTCTTGGGTTGATTTTGGGAAATAAGCCCTTGTGAGCTTATTGGGATAAGCCAAAAAGGCCCTTAAGCCCCTGTTTGTACCTCCCCTGGTGCTAGACACCTATTTCAGCCCCCTTTTTATGGCTTATTTTGTATTAAGCTCTAGGACCTCTTAGCTTTTATTTGTAGCTTAATAGTAGTTCTTTAATTCCCCAAACTTTCTTAGCTTAACTCACTCCTTAGCTTAGCTTAATAATAGCTTAAAGTTCACTTTTTTCTGTTTTCCTTTTAAAACTGTTAGACTTAGCTTATTTTCTCCCCAGCTTATTTTAGGGCTTAATCTAGGTTCCCTTAGCTTATTTAGGTCTAACTTAGGTTTGTTAGCTTTTTCCCATAGTTTGTAGCTTTTCTTGTGAGCTTAAGCCCCAAAAAGAAAGAAAAATAAGCTAAAAGCTTATTTAGTCCTGCAGCCCCATTAAGCTACATTTCTGGCTTATTAAGCTCACTACAGCTTATGTGCTTATTAGGAAAAATGTTCTCCTAAGTCCCCTTTACAACTTTGCTTCTTTAGCTTTTTGCTAATAAGCACTTTGGACCCACCTTGTAATCGGGGTCCAACTCAGGGACCATTTGTGTAATTTTGACTTTTCTTGTTAACTTTGTTAGTCCTTAGGTTAGTCACCCTGTTACCCCGTTTGTCCTTGTTGCTTTACTCTGTTAGTCCTCTAGTTTAACAGCTGTTACTCTTTTAGTTAATTAATTAATTAAATTAGGTTTAAATTTAATAAGTTTAATTACTTTTTATATAAACAGTAAAATTTGGGCATTTTTATATTTTTAGAATTGTTAATTTTTTCTTTATTTAATTTTATTTTTTCAGAATTTTTATAACTTTTATTTTTTGTCTTTTTCTATTTTCTTAGTTTTAATTAGTTTTTAATCTTTAAAAATTCATAAAAAATCCAAAAATTAATAAAAAAATATTTTTCTTTTTTATAAAATTTTCTTTTGTCATTTAGTGTCTAGGAAAAATATAAAATTTAGTATAGGCTTAATTTTTCTTAAATTTCAGTCTTAGACCCGTTTTACCGGGTGCGTTTTACCGTTTCTTTTCGTTTTACATTCAAACGACCTCCGTTTTAGTTCTAGTTTTCTTTATTTTTCAAGTTAAGTTAATTAGAATTTAATTTTAATTTTTAATTTAATTTAGCATTTATTTTCTTAATTTTTAGTATTTAGGTTTCCCTATAACTAATTTTGTTTCCCGTAGTTTTTAAGATCCCCATTTCCTATATCTGTTTCCCGTAGATTAAATTAGGTTTTATTTAATTAATTTTAGTTATATCAGTGTTTCCATCATATATTCTCCATCATTCAATTTCTCATCAAACCAGGATTATTTTCAATTGCAGCCTCGTTGGGACATACGACCCGGGAATATCTCTTCCGGAATCTTTTTATCATTATTGATTCTTACTTGTGTATTTAATCTCTTTGTGTAGATTTTGACCTTTTGCCTTGGTCAAGGGCATTTGGTTGAGATTTGCATTTGAGTTGTTATATAAGTGTGTACTATACCGCGGAATCAGTCCTGCATTATACATTTTGCAAACCTATGAATTCACCAACATTATTGTTGACATTTTAAAGCATGTTTTCTCAGGAGGTCAATGAGGTAAAAGACAAGGGATACATTGGTGGTTATATTTTGAAAGTCATGTGCATTAAAAATTTGGTTGCATTACATTTTGGAGAAATATTTGTTATGTGCTAAAATCTTTATGTTTTGAACAATGAACAAGTGAAGCTATGGGCTTTTGTAACAAACAATTTGTTTAAATTCAATGTATCAGTTTTACGACTCTTTTTAAGGCCGTTCTCATATATATCTTATGCTATTGATCTATGAAGTAACACTCCCATGACCCATATTCCGCTGCGACCCAATTTTAGGGTGTTACAGGTCCCGCACGCAATGTTCACAAAACACGCCCGGAAATAAATAATTTAATCTCCTTTTTACTTATGACCCCTCATATCAAACAAGAACAGAAAAAGTCCATTAAAAGGTTCAAAAATCATTTATTTCGAAAACGCCCCCGTTTTAACCACTTATTCATTAATAGATATAATGCAAAGTATAAAATTTTAATTAAATTTATTCAAAAGGCTTTAAGAAAGGAAGTTCGTCATCCTTGATTTTCACAATCCCCAAACCAAGCTTAAAACGAAATCACATCTAAATATAAGATTAGATGCTAACACTACTCATAAATGCTAATTGTGGAAACGCAACTACTTTTCACTCCCTTATTCTTAATTTCCTCTAATGATTTTATTCAAAAAATATAATGTGAAACGAGATCACTTATTTAAATATATTAAAGCCTTATTACTATAAAGGTAACCGGTTTAAACCACAATTCGTTTGAAATCCTTTCCTAAAGAGACTATATGCTAAGAATAAGGTCCAGATTAAGGTTTTAATTTCGCATGATTTAGGGGTTATCCTTTTTATTTCGGCCGAAACAACTCAACTACGAGTCCAGAGATGGAGGCTTTATTTAGATAACCCCGGAGTTAAAATTTGGATTTATTATTATTAAACCTCGATCCTTTAGAAGGCTGCAACATCGGTTGTGAGCCGGCAAGAATGCACAAACATATTTTCGACCTCGGAAATTTCCTTCCTCTTACCTTAGAAGGCTGCAACATTCAGATGTGAGCCGGCAAATGCAGCAAATCATTTATCAGTCTTGGGATATTACTATGTGCCTTATTTGAAGACTGCAACATACGGTTATGAGCCGCAAGATTGCAGTAAACTTTTATCAAGCCCACAGTTATATTATTATTATTACTCCACCCTTTAAATCACTGTCACAGATCGGTATGCGAGCCGACATGATCCAGAAGTCTTATTTTCGGCTTCGTTATATTACCATAATTATTTATCAATATAGCCAAATTTCAAGTCCTTGGTCTTTTAAAACAACTGCCACATCGTATGCGAGTCGACCATGGTCCAAAGAGTCAATTTCCCCACGAAACACGACAAAACCTCGATGTGTACCTTACTTTCACCAAATGGAAATCTCTACGAAGTGATTTAAACAAAGAATCACAAAAACCTAAAGCAACTTTATTTTATTCAACAATTATATAGCGTTTAGTAAGCTTGTGGGAGCAAAAAGCCACAATTAACCTCTATCAAACTTATATTTAACTCTATCATATTTCGTCCTTTGCAAAATTTTAAAGTTGAGCAAACGCTTAGTCTCGAAAGCTAAGGGGAAAGCTAGAGTGTAAAACTCGATCAAGTCAAAAGCTACCTAGTTCTACGGGCCTACTTATTTCTATACTTTAATATTTTCATCATTTTTTTTCATTTCATTATATATATATATATATATATATATATATATATATATATATATATATCACAATAAAACAATAAAAAATTTAAAATTTTGGTTAAAACGGGGTTGTGTGGGAACACATATAGGCACAGGTATGATCACATTTCGATAGAAATCCCCCCACAGTTAAAAAGGAACATTGGCCTCAATGTTCAAAAATGTCGGGTTTTACCCCCACACTTAGGAACGAAACAGGCAAATGTTAGTAATTCCAAGTGTGAAAGGGAAAACACAATTAATATACATGATCAGGATTGATGATTCCAAAATAAGCAGAGGATCAAAGACCGGATGATTGGAGGATTAAAAACAAGCACGGGTCTTTTAATAATCTTAAGAACTCCTCAAAAGCGCAAACCAATACCAAAACCAAAGAAAAGAGCCACAGCCCCCACACTTGGGCTATAAAATAACACAACACTTATTTATTAAGAAAATAGAAAGCTAAATAAAAGACGCACGGTTGCCTCCGAAAGCTTGTTTTTGTGAGAGTATCTAATTTTACTTAAAACTCTCCCCGAAATCCTTTGTCCATGGGCAGAAACAGAAGAATAGAAAAAATCCACAATCGGATTTCATATGCCAAACCGGCTAAGAGAAGAAAAATAAAAGTGGAAAATGCCCAAGGTCAAATAGTATCCTCCACTCCTGGAGGAGGAGAAGAAATAAAAAGTCACCGGATATGGAGAAGAAGGTTATAAAAACTTCCAACGACACATGTGAAGTCAAAATCATGGGTGATCCACACAGGGGAAAGTCACATGTGTCGGAGAAGGAATGTTCGAAAGGGGAGTGGGATCATCATGAAGCAATCTTTCTAGAAAAAGATTATCCCCTTCGGAGTCCGAGTAGTCACTATCAATACCCGGGGGTATTGATTCATCAGAAGCAAGAAACAAATCGATCTCCTCCATAAGAGAATCACTATCCTCAACGGGGATGTGAGATGGAGGGAAAGACTCGGTAGAATTAAGCTCTTTCGGAGGGCGAGGAGATGAATTATCATAGAGCAACCTCTCAACTAGATGAATATCACCCTCCGGATCAAGGTTGTTCTCATTAATTCCCAGTGGAATTAAATCGAGTTCACCGGAGAACTGCTCGAGAAGAGAATCAATCTTAGGAGAAGAAATGATCGAAGCATCAATCTTATCAGAAATGATTTCTTCATCAAAAAGAGGGTTCAAAAAAATTTCCTTCGGAACGTCCTCATCAGAAAATGACTCGTCGTCACTAGAGGAAAAATCGTTGTCAGAATCAAAGAGAGGATTTGAGAAAGTCGTAAAAGTCGAAGAAGATTCATCATCACCGGGCACATCACATTCACTTTCATTATCGGAAGTAACCTTGGACTCTCTTGGGATTGGGACAAGGTTCTCAACACTAGACTTTATTAATTCATCCTTTACCCGTTAACCGAATATGTCAAGAGCTCACCCCCATACTTAAAGGTTATCGGTATCCTCGGTGTAAATCGGGTGTGATTTACAAAAGTATACTCCTCGTCAATCATCTAAGTAGAAGCAGGAAGACTCCAACTCCACTATTAATAACTCTGTCTGCCAGCTCCTAATTATATTTTGCACATCTTAAAGAAGTTTTACGAATCAATTATTTACACTCCTCGGATTGAGCATGCTTTAATTACAAGAAATTTGTCCCCAAGCTTGCCCATTAAAACCTTTCGGCGTTCTCTAAAGATCTACAAATTAAATTTCTTTTAAAAGGTTTCATAGAAATCATTAAGTCTTCTTAGCTTGCAAATTTTCCACACTCGTTGTCTTGGAGGATGTTGATGAATTACTGGAAAACTGTGGGGATTGGTATTGTCAAAACCGAAAGAATTAGATTAAGAAATTATGGTTCATTTGGTTGACACAGAAAACTTTCATGAGGACCCCCGACAGTACTATCACAACAAGGATAGATGGTGAATTATGTGGATATTAAAGTTATCCTACTAAAGTTTTGATTGTAGCAACGGTTCTGCTCATAGACAAGTTCGTACCCGTGTTTAGACAATCAAACCCATAGTGAAATCGTTCTCAACATAACCCCAAGATACGATATGTCTCGTACTGGGAACTATGTGGAGGAGGGTAAGAAAAATGGGTGTATTCAATTATAAGAATAAGGAATTGGTCATAGACAAACCATCATTTCCCGGATCCTACACTGCTACAAGCCCGAATATTTCCAACCATTAAACGGACCTCCACACAAAGAGCAACCAAAACGGTTATATGAAGACCATGTCAAGAATTAAAACGGAGAAGAGGATAAAGAGATAAGAATTAGAATTAAGTAAAGAGGATAAAGTGAGAAGATTTTTTTTTTGAAAATATTTTTATAAAGATAATAAAAAAAATATTTTTAGTTTTTTTTAATATTTATAAAAGAAAAGAAAAAATAAAAATCAGAAAAAATATTTTTGGATTTTTATATTTTTTTTAAGTACGAAAATAAACTTTCAAGACGAAAGGATCTCCAAGGCACTAACTACAAACACTTCGTGAAAATCGTACACCTCTCCCCGGCAGCGGCGCCAAAAACTGATTCGATATAAATATATATAATAAAATATATAAAATACCAAATAGTAATAGTAGTATAGAGAGTTTCCCGTTTGATATAAAAATCGCTTGAGGACAAATAATATTCTATCTCCCGAATGTCGTATCCCGACGAGAGATGAATTTAAAATTCACGAAAGCATTTGGTTTGATGCTTGAATATCGAATATTTTTTATTTTGGTTTTAAACTAAAAATTTAATAAAAATAAACTATATTAAAACTAAGTAGCAAATAGCAAGCAATTAAACGAATAACGATATATTATAAAAGATATCTGCAAAGTGAATAATGATTAGATCCTTAAGTGTGAATTAAACATACAATTAATTCCTTATTGATGAACCAATATCTTTTTAAAAAATTATCTTCTTACAACGTTGGCTTATATTGAAAACAACCCCTATTAAGATATCGATTACTAAATTATGGCCTAATTGCTCTTACGGCTTTTACCCGCCCGAATAACCAAACCAATATTTTAAGTAATATAAAAATCACTAATCAATATGTGTTCGTCTATTGATGAATTTTCATCACTAAAGTAAGAGGAATCGGAACATACCTCATTTGATGCTTGAGCCACGAGACACGTTTCGTCTTTAGCCTTTTCATCATCTTCTTCACCGCTATCACTCCAAGAACCTCTGACAAATGCTCTTTGGTTCTTGTCTTTCGGTGGTTTTGGACATTCTCCAATAAGATGATTTGGATCACCGCATCTAAAACATTTTCTATCACTTTTGCCGTTCTTGTCGTCTCGGCTTCTTTGGAACGTCTTTTTGTCGTTCTGTGGTTGTCTTACGAATCTACCTCTTCTCTTGAAGAACTTCTTGAAGTCTCTAACCGCCATGGCGTACTCTTCGTCTTCACTTCCGGAAGTCGAACATTCTTCATCACTAGATTCCTTTTTAGCCTTTAAAGCAAGAGATCTCCTTTCTCCTTTAGCTTTGACTATTTCAGAATCTTTCTTGATGATCATCTCATGGACTTTGAGATTACCAATGAGTTCATCAAGAGATAGTGATGTCAAGTCTTTTGACTCTTCAATCGCCGTGACCTTTGCTCTCCATTTGGGATGTAGAGCCCTAAGAAACTTCCTAACATAATTCTTGCTAGAATAACCTTCATCAAGAGCTTTTAGACTAGTAATAATAGTATTAAACCTAGCAAAAGCACTATCTATAGATTCGTCTTCAGAAATGACGAATTGTTCATATTGTTGAACCAAAAGGTTGATCTTATTATCTTTGACTTGACTATTACCTTGGTGGGTGATTAACAAGATTTTCTAAATTTCTTTTGTTGTATTACACATGAAAATTCTTTCATATTCTTTTCTTGGCAAAGTATTATAAATAACCATTTTGTCTTTGTTATTTTTCGCAAGCCTCCTTTTAAGATCATCACTTTATTTTTCAAAAGGGATAACGTCATCTAGTTTGGTTACTGGATTCTGATTTTGTTGAATAGGTTGAAAATCACCGTTAGTAATAACATGCCAAAGATCAAGATCTTTTGATTTAACATATGTGACAAGAACCTTAATTAGCAATATGTCTGTACATATTTTGGCTAGATTATTGCAAGTTTGATAATCGTGGGTTCTTCCTCTGCGATCGCGCTCGCGCATCTCACGCATACTCCCAACACAAAGAAAGAAACACCAAGTGGTTAGATATTTGCAAATATCTTATAAAGACAAGATGTGACTAGCTTTAATGAGTTAAGGGGTGTACATGCTTTTCCTAAGACTTCCTAGTAGATTTTAAGGACTTTGTGAATTTGAGAATCACTTATGACGATTTGTTTTACTCTCTTGGCCTCACAATTCGTGGGTTTTGAGACTCAGCACAAAGATTTTTGATTAAGTATCTTGTGCTTAGATATTTTTTATGTGTACCGCGTTTAAGTTCTAGGGTAAAGTTAGGTATTTCCGTGGTGCGTCTAAGTATATTTTATTGCGGAACGTAAGTCATTTACGTGACCAATAAAAATATAAAACTGAGCAAAGTTGATAATTATTGCTTAAATAATTATTAGACACTCACTTGACATAAACTTTAATACTATTTTAGTGGGTCCTTTCCGTTAATGATTCTTTTTAGTATACTGCGATTTAACTTGATCGTCAAATTAAAAGTGAACGGTATCAGACTGTAAAATAAATTATTGTCAATAAAAGAGTGTTCAATACCGTGAAAATCAGAAATGTTTACAAGATTAACCAATGTTTTTTTGGCGTTGTTGTAACAATGTTTTGAACGTCTCACGAAGCTCAGTCATTGATTATTCTCCTTTGGTGAATGTCTCTTGAGCTTTTAGATGATATTCATTGAATTCAATATGATAAGATAATAAATTGCGAGGAGTTAATGAAATTTGGTCAAATGGGAAGAATTAGAATTATCGGTAATTTTTGGTTTCATCGGTGACACTGAAAGTCTCATGGGACCCCCCCGCAATTTTCACAACATGGTTCGTTAGAAAGATCACTTGTTTGACATTGAAAGTTCATGCTGGCCCCCACAGCGTGGTACAATGAATATATTGTGTTGTGAAAACTTTGAAAATTTTATGGGAAATTTAAGTCTTGATTGTAGGTTCGGGATTATGATAAACGAAACTTAAGGTGGACAATCTGACCATAATGAGCATTCGCTCCCACAAAACCTCATGAAGAATAGTCAGGGGTTGTGGGGTGGGGTTAGGAGAATCATCCATAAAATTAAGATTGAATTATAAGTGATATGAATTTTCATCTCTAAGGATAGCATGTCGGATGTAAAACTTGGCAAGTTTGTGGGAATCGATAAACGTTTTGATTGTAACATGGTTCCGGATTAGAGATAATCGGAACTTTCGGTGGACAATTATAGCCATAATGAGCACCTTTCCCACAAGACCTCACAAAGTCATTGTTGACAAAAGTACCATTTAACGAATCACCACACGTAACAACAAGGTGTTCAATATTATGGAAGCCTTTGATGAAGAATTTTCATGGGTCCTGATTGATGACGAATGGCTCTTGAGGTGCGTTAAAACAACATTAGTTTTGTCATTTGGATGGCTCGGATAGTGTTTAGAAAAGGTCTTGGAAAAGTTTCATCTTATAACAAATTGTAGACCAAAACTTCAATTCAATTTCTTTTGTAATAGAGCACATTGTCGACAATATAGACCATCAACCGGGTTTCCACACTTGGGACAATTATGAGGGGGTCGTTGAGACGAGTCGGGTGTTTTATTAGGATCACGAACAACTTGTCTACGAAACCCCCCTTTCGAACAACAACGTGAATTATGTACAAAGCTCCACAAGTACGAACATTCTTTAATGTGTAATATGAGGATTCACAACGTTAATCGAGTGCCCCCCCCCAGTGACGCCATAAGAATTAACAATATAGAGGGTTAGAAATATGGAATTAAATGGGATAAGAAGGAAAATTAAGTTATTTTTAGGGTTTTTAGTTTTATTTTAAACATTCAATTTTATTTAAAGGACAAAATTAAGACCCGAATATCTTAAACCAATAATCACTCAAGCTTCACGGAAGTCTCTAAAGAAAAACGCACAAAGGAGCAGAGGAGCGGGAAAGCGCGAAGCTATTTAAAACCTTCTCCTTTCGGGTCGTAGTTCCTCGGAACAACCCTCCTTATACCCCTCTTATAGTTTGTTAATCTTTTAAAGGTGAGATATACTTCACAAGCGACACAAAGACAAGTTTTAATCTTTTGTTTGGGAACCTTATTATGTTATGTTCAAGCAGCCGCGAGAGCATTATATTGATCGCTCGCGTTCCGTTTTAGTATTCTATAAGACATTGTTTTTATGTTTTTTTGATTTTTCACCGCCACGTTTTTCTATACTATAAAAGAAAATGAAAAATTATTTTTGAAATTTTTAATGTTCTATAAAGAACTTATTTTCACAGAGGATCTTATATTCAAAGCACTTATTGTCAAACGTTTGAAATATCAATCGTATACACTTCTCAGGCAGCGGCGCCAAAATTGACTTCAAACTTAACGGTACATATAAAATAATAATACTACTTATATTAAACCAAACTAATTAAGGACCCCTGAAGGGTTAAAAAGATAAAGAAAATCAATGAAATATCGAGTAGTATATGATATTCCCGGGTCGTTTATCCCCAACGAGGAATGCAATGGAAAGTCGAGAGGTCGGTTTGATATCGTGATGTTTGATGAAAACACAAAGATTTTGATGGTATTTCTAATTATACGTGGAAGGTCAAGTAAGGGCCAAACTAAAATCGAAAGCAATTAAAGCTTAAATCATTAAAATCGATAAAGGGAATTCAAATCCCGTTCTTTAAAAAACTAATTCTACAAGTTTACAACCTTCGAAAGCAAATTTAATTTTTACAATCTTATATGATAAATGAAAATTAAAAAAAATGAATTATATTTTTCGAATCTTTTTATTTTATTTAATATGAAATTTAAACACTTTTATAAGAAAATGATTAAAAATATTAAAAACTAAATTATAAATAATCTGAGAAAAAATCACAAAAAGTACTTTAAAGCTAAGAAGAATCTAAGAAAAATTTAAAGAAATGAAAAATTGCTCTAAAACGAATTAAGCAGTTAAAAGCAATCTCTCTACTCTAAGGATATCTCCGCAAAATGGGCTCGCTATAAGGGGACATATATTTAATGGTGCATAACATTGGACACTGATGGCCCTACTGGTGCTGGTGGTAGTGTGGTGTGTGTTAAATTGCTTGGTATGCTAAAGGGGAGGTCATAGGTTCGACCCCTGTGACCTCTCTTTTTTTTAAAAAAAACATTTTTTTGGTTTTCTTTTTTAAAAACTTATTAATATAAGAAAAGTAGCAACTTAAAAAAAACACTTTTTGAAAACTTAAAAAAGAGCGGTAAAAAGCTAAAAGTAAAGTGACTGAATTGACTTTTTTAGACTCTCGCGCGAATGACAAGCTAAAACATTTGGACTTTTTCTCAATAAGCTAAAAGAAAAATTAAAAAGCTGAAAACAGATTCAAAGCTTGACTTAATAAGCACATAGGACTAGAAATTTGCTAGTAAAATAAGCTGATAAGCAATTAAAACCTAAGAGATAGTTTACTCAAATAATGCTACTTAAAAGACTTATGACTAACTTTTAGACTAAGTTTAATGACTAATAAGCACTTGAGAAAAGCTAAAAACTGAAACATTTTGAAAAATGATAACCAAAGAACTACAATTAAGCTAGAATAAGACTAAATAGATAACTAAATAATAGTTGGAAAGCTTAATGAAAATCATACACGAAAGCAACTCTTTTTTTATGACTGAAAAGGGCTATTTTGCAGTGTATTTAGAAGCTCAATAAGTGAGATAAAAACGCATTATCTAAAAAACAAAAATTAACACTAGTTTTAATTTAACACAAATAAGCTGAAATTAAGTAATAAACATCAAGAACTCTCAGTTGCACTACAATCTACACTTATTGTGCCTTTTTTAAAATAGTCTTTAGAACTAGATTTTTCACTTTGACAAAAATTTAGAACTATAAGCTATAACCCTATAAATAGATAAAGAGACATGCTACTAAACTTAAACAAAGCATGGAAAGCAAAATCAGAAATCTGAAAAAGCCAATAAGCACAAAAATTCTGTTGGGCCAAACACCCCCATTAAACTTTTGAAAACTGATTTTTAAACTGTAACATACCTAATAAGCACTCAAATAAGCATCGTAGACAGGTGAGAAGATGGGAGATGTTTGTGAATGGAAGACCACTTGGACCACGAAGAGAACGCCCTGAATAATCGACCCTTAGGGGGAGATTGTTAGGATCATTAAAAGTGTCGATTAAGTGATTTTGTGTTATTTAGTCATTATTCTTTCTTTTGTTAATGTTAAAGTAGTTTGTAATAAGGCGTATTATGCTAAAAGAATGAAATAGCATAATTACCAAAGTCTAGGGACTAGAAGCGATAAGTTAGGAAAATAAAGGAAGGGAAGCCTCCTTCCATCACCTATAAATACCCCTCTAATTTTCATTAGAGGGTGATGCCTTGTAACTAACTCTTCCATTTTCCCTCAATTTTAATATCATTTGAAATTTGAATACTTGTCATCCTCTACTATTCTCTCTATGCTTCCATGATCCATATGTTTGATTCAAGATAAACGAGACCTATCAAGGCGCCGGAAAATAAGGAGAGGAGGGAGGCGTGTGTAGGTTTATATCAAAAAATGAAGTAACCCTAAATTGGTGTTATATTTATATAAAAAAAGTTTTAAAAATGAAATGAAAAGTGTATAATAGTTTAGGGTTGAAATTATAAATATTACCAGAGGGACCAAAGATGTAATTTTTGTTAAATAATGGTTCGGGTCTCGTTTGGACTAGTTAACGGGTGATTTAAAATACAAAACTCGCGCCATTGCGTTCCAAATTATTTTTCCTACGAAAATAAGTATTTACTCGATAGTATTTCATAAATATTTTTATAATATTTATAAAAATATTGTTTTTTATTTGGTAACCCAGTTATGTCTTGTCCGAAAATAAAAATGAATTTTAACCCGAATATTTGCGTTTTCAACAAACGCTTTTAATTAAAATGCTAAGTAATTTATTAAATATTTTTATTTAATAAAAAGTGATAATTAAATATAATTTAATTATTTCCGTGTCAGTACGCGTTGTTCTCGTTTTCAAAATTTTGCGAGGGTATTTTAGTCATTTTCTGTTTGTTTTCGGGTCTCGCGTAAAACTAAAAAGTTGTCCGGAATGTCGTTTTACCTCAAATTGCTTTAGAGTCCGAGTCGTGAAAACGTGACTTAGCGAGTCGTTTTTTATAAATAAACTTAGGAATAACATATATCTTTTCGTTTTCAAGTCAAATAAGTTAAAAATGAATTTACACGTGAGAGATATGTAATAATAAATATGATTTATTATTTAAATATGTTCGAAAAAATTACCGGGTAAGCGGTAATCGTTTTTATGTGACAATAAATGATCAAAAGTCAAAAAGTCAAGTCGGACCCGAAAAGTCAAAGGGTAAAATAGTCATTTAAAATTCTGAAAATTGCCAGTTGTTACAATTAAAGCATCCGCATAAAGCATCCTTATTACTTGATTATAATCTATCTTAGGGATTAAAGCAATAGTGATCTTGTTAAACCATATCTCATAAAGACTTTACCCACTTACTACTTAATGGCAATCTATACTCTAGTAGTCCACTTGTCCAACTATCCAATATAATCAGAACATTATTTGTTAAATTATCTAGATTCACCTACTAGTCAACATGTTCAATAAACCAAAGGCAATTTCCAATTAACTAGTTAAGCCCGAAGCGTATCCTAGACACAGATTTAGAAGGACAATATTTGTGATCCTATTATTCTAGATGTATAAATTACTATATGGAGAGCTATCCCGACATCTAGATTACTTAGTCCATATCACTAGATCCAGTTGAATAACAGGTCGCAACAAAAGCACGTAAACAAGTATGAATTGATAAACATAAACAAGCATGCAACGATAAATTAAGCAATCGAGATATAAACAAAACCAAACATTCAGATCTTCATAATAATGGCTAATACCCGAAGGTATTAGCCTTCAAACATCATAATTAATACAAGAGTAATTGTTTTAGTCTAGGTAAACTAACCGAGTTAACGAATGATACCAAAAACTGAACGATTACAAAAGTATAAGAAGTTACACGTTGTCTTCTATGGATTAGAATGTGTTGCAATACCTCTTTTGCTCTTTTTCTCTTCTGAAAATCGACTTTTGTGGTTTAGGTATCGAGAATATGATTTTGCACACTTAAAACACATTTATGAGTTTTGTATTTATAGGGTCCGAAAGTCGGTTCGATACGGCGTATCCAATGTGTTGGATACGGCGTATTGGAGTTTCTTGGAGTAGGGACCACGTTTGATATCTTCCTGAATATTATATTCATTTCATATTTCCAATACGACGTATTGGTCTTATGGATACGGCGTATTGATCTTCTTTCCTTTGTGGTCTTTGGTGAATGCAGGCACGGATACACCGTATCTTCCTTGATGGATACGGCGTATTGGTCTTCAGTAGTAATCGTCAAAATATCATTGTTTAAGCTCCAGAATGCGCGCCTTTTGCTAATATTCACCAAGTACTCTATAATTACTGCAATTCTCAAATATAACGGATTAAGTAACAATTATTTGCAACAATTATACAAAATGGGTTAAATACATGGGATAAATGATGTTATAAAATAGACGTTATTTGATGTTATCACTAACATATATCCTAGTAATTCCCAGACATTTCCAAAATGTTATAGAGTTGTTGGTGTCTGGTATGTGTGTCGAGCCAAGAGAGAAAGAGGAGGGAAAGACCATGGCTTAATGATCTAAAAATAAAGGAATTGAGGTTTAAATTCAAGGATTAAGTCATAATAATAATCCTACAAGGTAAGTAATCCCTTAATTGAGTAATTGAAGAATTATGAATTAGGGTTCATATACCCAATTTGGGGGTTTTGGGTAATTGCTATTCTAAAATAAGTATTGAGATGTTTATTAATAAGGGTTAAGGTTAATAGAAGATTAAGTGTAAGAAATTAGGGTTTTTCATCATATGATCATATGATGATTAAGATATTATGATATCTCTTTAATATGTATAATTATGGTTTAGGAAGGATAACATTGGATGGTGATGATGATGATGTTCTTGGTGTTCTTATCTTGGATTAAAGGTAAATTAAATGACTATGCAAGATGTTATATTTAATTTACCATATTTGGTTAATGTGTTATGTGTTAAGGATATGAGATGATTAAGACTAGTATGTTTGGGTCAAGAGGATGAAACTAGTTGAGTTTGGCTTAGTTGGTATGTCTTTAATAATACATGAAGCTTAACGATTGATGATAAATGTTTATCAAGAGATGTGGTTAGCTTGTTGTGATTCTAGTAAGGTATGTAAGCTTATGCATGAATGAATGAATGATGAGTTAAATGTTATGATGCGAATGTGTTAAATGAAATATGATAACTTGTATGTCGTTTACTTACTACGTGAAAGCTTACGTGTTTAAGTTGAAATGTTTTGTTGGTTCTTGCGATAACGGTAAAGTGTTTGGTAAAAGGTTAAGACTTAGAAGAAAGGATTAGATATAGATGAAGACGTTCGTAGGAGCTTAGTACTAGATACCGAGCTCAAATCAAGGTTGAACCCCCACGTGTCCTAACGATTTGTTAATGAACATGTCAAAGTGTCAAGTGTCATGTAAATGTAGATGTGTATAACGAGTAAGAGTCATTGTTTAGTTTGTTGGTAAAGTATGTGCAAACGAGTCAAAACGGGTGTTTGACAAACCTCGTAAAGTATGTGTTTACAAGTCGTTTAGACCACAAACTATTATGGAAATGATGTATTATAATGTTTTAATGAATTCTGGAAGGTTTCGTATAATGTCGAATTCGAGAAGTTAGTTTTTGGAGTAAAGTGTCAAAAATGCGTTTTTGAGTGTCAAGTGAAAGAAGCCGCCCGACTTCTCTTTTTGCCGTCTGGCTTCTCTCTAGCCTGCCGGCTGGATGTTTTGCCTGCCGGCTGGATAGGTCTGCAGTTTTGTGAATTTTGTTTTTGCCGTAAAAAACCCAAACCGTAAGGAGTTAGAATGTGTTCTTTATATCGTTGGAAAGCTTATTGAGTCTATTTTATGTTAATGATACTTTCAAGAGTCGAATGGTTATGTATTTTGATCAGATTATTAAAGAAGGACACAAGGTCATTCCCGATCATGCGTTTAAGTAAAGTTTTTTAATTCTTGGTTAAATTTTGAGTCGGAAAAGGGGAGTTTTAACTTGGTATCAGAGATTCGGTCTAAAATAAGTAGGTTTCCACTATAGGTTGCCTAAACTTAGACCACTCGTAGATGCATATGCCATAAGTGTAAGTAGTGAAGAATGTGAATGCCTTAGTTATAAGGTAGATTAAGCACTTGCGGCAATTATAATGATAATGTTTGGATATGGAATGATTATGAAATGTGATATATGTTATTTTACCATAGGCTAAAGGATTATAAATGCGGCTAGGAATGAGAAACACTTATCGGAAAAGTGTTAAGTGTAGAAGTATATGTTTATGTAATGTAAAGTCTATGGTAGGTTATTTAAATATGTAAGTGATGTAAGATGTGTATGATGGTATGAGTTTAAGAAATGCTCAAGCTAAGATAAATGCGTATGATTGCATTTAATAAGTAATGACGAAAGTATGTAAGTATGGGCTAGATAATGTAAAGATGTTTAAATTTATGAGAAAGTTGCTTAATAAATAATTATTGTATTAAGAGTAAGCGCTTATATGAATTACCAATAAAGGGTTGAAGTCTGATAAGTCATATAATGTATAAAACATAATAAAGTATAATGTGATGGTATGATGTGAATAAGTATGAGATGTATATGAATGATAAAGAATGAATGCAATCTCATTAATATATAAAAGAGATGTATGATAAGTAAAATAGATAAACGAGTATATCTTAAAGTAAACCAAATGAATAAATGATAAAGAATGAGGTTTATTAACGTGAAAAAGTTTAATGGATTGAAGGATGTATTGTTATAAAATTGATTATGAGGTCAACGTGGGATTGACAAGAAAACAAGAAATGTATATGAATATGCATAAATGAGAATGACAAATATCATTTGGATCTTGTATAATATAATGAAAGATGATAAAGTGTAAGTTAAAATTGCGTAAGGCAATAAAAAGTGGAAAATGAAACGTATATGAATAGATAGTATGTAAATGACAAAAGGGTAAATAATGATAAAGTTAAACATAGCTTGGGTACAATGCTCGCTAAAGGTAATGGGCAAATCCTTACGGGGAGAAACCCAAATAACGAAAAGTAAAGACTAACGTAAGGTTAGTAATACCGCAAGGGTATGAATAATGGGCAAATCCCTATAAGGAGGAAGCCAAATGATGAAATGTAAATACCAACACAAGGTTGGTGATACCGCAAGGGTATGGATAATGGGTGAATCCCTACAGGAAGAGAGCTAAGTTTCCTTCGAGAAAAGTTAAGGAGATCGGATCCAAAACTACAAAAGATAATATTGAAAATAAATGAGTTATCAATATGTGATAAATGGAAAGTAATGAATACTTAAGCAAGTTTGAGTGTTATGTTGGAAGTGTATAAGTAGGATGATTCATAATCTCCTTATTTAAATGGATTGGGACGCCTTTTCATTTAAATAGAGAAATTGTGAATCGCTGAACCATAAGTTTATATTTCCTTATTTACATTGATTGGGACGCTTCTCAATGTAAATAAAGAAGTACAAATGAGTGGACTTATGTGTTCTACACATAGCATGAAAGGAATTTAAGGAAGTAGAAAATGGGGGTCTAAAATTAGTTAGACGCCGTAGGAAATAAGATAGGCAAAATATGAATTAGAATGCGATTTTTAGTAGAGACTTTAGTGAGAAAGTTATGATTTAGATGTTAAGACTATAGGTCGAAGAAGAAAAGTTGAATTGAGGTTATAATATGCCTTATGTTAAGATGTGATGACTATGGTAGCCGCTAAGTTGTATTAGCACCCTTTTGTGATATGTGAAAGTATTAGTTGAAGTTTAAATTTATGAAGTCAAAATTATTGAATTTTCTCAAGTGACTTATAGTCCTTGGTGAAAAACTAACTAAAAAGAATTAAAGAAAGCAAAGTGTTATAATGGAAATGATGAAAGTAATGTCAAGATGACCACGATAAATAAGAAAGTATAAACTAATGTTGGCGTATGATAAGCTAAGATAATGCAATTTCTCAAGTGACATGTAGTTCTTGATGAAAATTTAGAAAAGAAATGAATGGAAACGTAATGATATAGAGAAAAAGTTACTAAAATGATATAATCAGAAATGGTAAATGTCACCTAAATGACGCTTGTCATTAGAAAAAGTGTAAGTATGATAGGAATGAGCAAGAAGTAGAACGGGATAAGAATAATTAGAGGTATAATAGCATGGCTAGAGTTGCAAAACCATATAGGTTGATGCAACTAGTTGAGTATATGCTTAAGAATGCTAAGATGAAATGTGGGGTCAATATGACCAAGTTTTTGGTTAATAATAGACGAAGAGATTTCGAGGATGAAATCTAAATAAGAGGGATATATTTGTCACACCCCAAAACTGGTTTTTAAGTAATTATTTACTTAATGCCATAGAATGAGTTTGACTATGACTTTTATAAGTTGGAAGACGTTACGTGATTGGTTAGTCAAACCCGGTAGTCAACTATAAGTATAAATATTATGTATATGGGTTTAGAAAGATTAATGTGTAACATTTATGAAAAGAATGGACTTAAGGGACTAAAGTTGTCAAGTGGAAAATAAGTTATATAAGTTAATGTGGCCAATATTGAAAGGAAGGGACTTAAGGGACCTAAATTGCCAAATGGCCAAAGTAGTATCTAACATATATCTTAGTAATTCCAGACATTTCTAAAATGTTCTAGAGTTGTTTGTGCCTGGTATGTGTGTCGAGCCAAGAGAGAAAGAGGAGGGAAAGACCATGGCTCAATGATCTAAGAATGAAGGAATTGAGGTTCAAATTCAAGGATTAAGTCATAATAATAATCCTACAAGGTAAGAATTCCCTTAATTGAGTTAATTGAAAAAATTAGGGTTCATATACCCAATTTGGGGGTTTTGGGTAATTGCTATTCTAAAATAAGTATTGAGATGTTTATTAATAAGAGTTAAGGTTAATTGAAGATTAAGTGTAAAGAAATTGGGATTTTTCATCATATGATCAAGATATGATCATATGATGATTAAGGATGGAAATTGGGTAAGTTATGGGTTGTATAAACCCATATTATGATATCTCTTTAATATGTATAATTGTGGTTTAGGAAGGATAGCATTTGATGATGATGATGTTCTTGGTGTTCTTAGATTGGACTCAAGGTAAGTAAATTGACTATGCAAGATGTTATATTGAATTTACCATATTTGGTTAATGTGTTATGTGTTAAGGATATGGAAGGATTAATACTAGTGTGTTTGGGTCAAGAGGATGAAACTAGTTGTGTTTGGCTTAGTTGGTATGTCTTTAATAATACATGAAGCTTAAGGATTAATGTGTAACTCGATGATAAGTGTTTATCAAGAGTTGTGGTTAGCTTATTGTGATTCTAGTAAGGTATGTAAGCTTATGTGTGAATGAATGAATGATGAGTTAAATGTTATGATGCGAATGTGTTAAATGAAATATGATAACTTGTATGTCGTTTAATTACTAATCGAAATCTTACGTGTTTAAGTTGAAATGTTTCGTATGTTCTTGCGATGAAGGTAAAGCGTTTGGTAAAAGGTTACGACTTGGAAGAAAGGATTAGATATAGATGAAGATGTTCATAGGAGCTTAGTACTAGATACCGAGCTAAAATCAAGGTTGAACCCCCAAGTGTCCTAACAGTTTGTTAATGAACGTGTCAAAGTGTAAAGTGTCATGTAAATGTGGATGTGTATAACGAGTAAGACTCATTGTTTGATTTGTTGTTAAAGTATGTGCAAACGGGTCAAAACAGGTGTTTGGCAAACCCCGTAAAGTATGCGTTTACGAGTCGTTTAGACCATAAACTATTCTGGAAATGATGTATTATAATGTTTTAATCAATTCTGGAAGGTTTCGTATAATGTCGAGTTCGGAAAGTTAGTTTTTCGGAGTAAAGTGTTAAAAATGTGTAGTGTCAGGTGAAAGAAGCCGCCGACTTCTCTTTTTGCCGCCCGACTTCTCTCCAGCCTGCCGGCTGGATGTTTTGCTTGCCGGCTGGATAGGTCTGCAGTTTTGTGAATTTTGTTTTTGCCGTAAAAAACTAAACCGTAAGTAGTTAGAATGTGTCTTTATATCGTTGGAAAGCTTATTGAGTCTATTTTATGTTAATGACACTTTGAAGGGTCGAATGGTTTTGTATTTTGATCAAATTATTAAAGAATGACACAAGGTCATTTACGGTCATGCGTTTAAGTAAAGTTTTTTAATTCTTGGTTAAATTTTGAGTCTGAAAAGGGGCGCTTCAAATTTGATGTTTATTGTTTCAAAAGCATTAATTTCTTTTTTAATTTTGTCTTTTTTACTTGTTTCATTCAAAATTTGACCATGTTGCCCCGATTTTAAAGTTTGATTTTGATTTTTAAGTTCAAGAGCAATACAATGTGCTTTCATTCTTTTAAAATCTTTTAGAAATTGGGCAACGGTCTATTTGAGACAAAAAATTTTAGACTCGAGAGATTGGTTTGAAAATTCAGCTGTCTTGCTATCAAGTGATGGATCAAGCAAAGGACGTTTAACTTAACATTGTTCAATATACTGGTCAACCCCTCCTTCATTATTGAATTCAGGTTGCTCAGTATGTTGTTGTCCTATAGCAAAGATATTACATTCAACAGTTAATTGTACCTCAACCATTGGCTCTTCGTCATATATGGGTATGATATCTGCATCATTAGTATATGTATCATTCCCTGACTTGCTGCTTTCATCTTGCACTTCTGATTCTGTCCCACTGCTTCTAGTGGCAACCAAACCATCATCCAATGCTTTTCCTAAATCAACCATACTCTCTTGTGTCTGCACCTATCTTTTATTCACCCTTCTGTCATACAGTCTTTTATGACGTGTTCTTTCAGCAACAATCTTCTTAACATTACCAATGTGTTAGAGTAGTGTATCTCTGAAGTGTTTAACCTCGATTCTAGTGTATTCAACAAAGTACTTGCTTGTCATCTAACTGTCACAATCCGAAGAAAACCGCGAATCAATGAATTGCTTAAATTGATTGTTGAGCACCCAAAAGGCAGTCATGGATCTATCTTCTTTAAATTCATCTTTGTCAAGTTGCTTTTGTAGTTGATCAACGTTAAGGAACATTGTACTTGAGAAAGTCTCATTATCTTGACCAAAGAGTGACAGAAATGCCCGTTTGAATCCATGTTCGATACGAGTTCCTTTTAAGTTTTCTTTTGAAAGAACCTGAAGGCGTGAATGAAGTGATCTAAAATATTCCATGCATCTCTCTTTCTCTTTTGACATCTTGTATTTTATTGCATGCACATCTTTTGTTTCAGAATCTATGTTGCTCTCCTTTACTAATTTGCTGAATGCAGTCTCTGAAATACTGTTTTATTTCGCAAAGCAAGTGTTTTTAATAACGATTGAATCAACATCCAATGCTTGAATTGTATCGACCTGAACTTCTTGTGTCTGCAGCAGCTTCTTTTCATTCAACAATTGTTGAATCTCTTGTTGATGAAGAATTGTTTCGATCATATACTTCTCAATGAAACCAATGTCGTCCATCATCGTATCTTTGAAAGATTGAGGTTCCAATGACGTATATTTCTAAAGGCGCTCTCTTAATTCTAAATTGAAGGTGTTTTCAAACATTGTTCTCAGTTTTGTCAAAGCAGTCTTGCAATCAATCTCATAAATTATTTCTTTGGTAAGATGTTTTTCTAGGAAATCCATGTCTTGAGAGAATGTTTTTTGAATGTAGGCACACCACCAAAGTCTTTTAAAACATCTGAGAGAGACGTGAAGTGTGACTGAAGTGCTTTAAGACCGTTCATGCAACCTCTTTTCGAGAGTCGTGCCTTCTCTTAAAGTCGTTGGATCTCTTGATCTTTTGAAATCGAACATGCAGAAACCGTGTCTTTTGTTTCCATTGCATCGGAGTTGTTGTTGGTATTAGACATTTTGATGTTGTTGTGAAAGGATATTAGATCTTTTGAATGACTAGTGTGAGTTGTGTAATTATGATGTTTTTAAGGTGTTTTTATTGCAATTTAAGTGTTTGATATTAACTTTGAGTTCACAAGAAAATCTGATCAAACCGCCTGATTAAACCAGTCAAATCGCCTGAAAGTCAGTTAAATCGCCTGATTATCAAAGGTCAAATCGCCTGATAAAAAGTTACCAAACCGCGGGATTTACTGAGTTAAATCGCCTGAAGATTAAGCTAAAACTGCTTCATAATCTTTGTCAAATCGTCTAAAATACTGACTCAAATCGCCTGAATATGTGACTCAAATCGCTAGAAAATGAGCTCAAATTTTTGGAAAAATTAGCTCAAATCGCTGGAAAAATGAACTCAAATCGCTGGAAAAGTTAGCTCAAATCGTTGGAAAAGTTAGCTCAAATCATTGGAAAAATGAACTTAAATCGTTGGTAAAGTTAGCTCAAATCGCTAGAAAAGTTAGTTCAAATCGCTGGAAAAATGAACTCAAATCGCTGGAAAAGTTAGCTCAAATCGCTGGACAAGAGAGCTCAAATCGTTAAACAAGTGTGGTTAAATCGCTGGACAAGTCTCTTAAATCGTTGGAATATCCTGTCAAACCGTTGGATGACGAAAAAGTACACACGAGTCCAAACACTAAAAAACACCTAAAAACCACAATTTTAACGTTTTTACCTGATTTTTTTTGAAAAACTAAGTATATCTAACATAAAAACCATAACTTTAACATTTTTAACATCAAAAATTATACCACTTTATTTTTTGAAAATATAGCTAAGAACACTCTTTTTTCTTAGATTTTTGCCAGTAAAACGCACACAATCAACACGTAATCATCCCATGGCGACTGATACCACATGTTGCCTTACCTTTAATCCATATCACAACATAAACTAACCAAAATCTAGAGAGAGAAAAAGGGTTTTAGAGAGAGAAAGCTAGAGAGAAGGAAGAGAGAAATAGAAGGATGTATTGTGAGAAAATAACAACCAACACCCTCCTAACATGCTATGAGGGTTGTATTTATATTTTCCTTACCCTTCAGTGGCGTATGAGCTTTTACATGGGCCGAGCTTGGCTAGTTGTTGGGCTTGGCCCGAAACAATGACAATATTATCTTAAAGTCCAAGCCCGTTAAACCCGTTTAACCTATTACAAACTAAGACCAAGTTTTAAACTAGAATGACCGTGACTTTCTTGTTCGCCTTAATATTTTAAGGCTAACAATGTTTATGTTTATGTGATGACCAAACTGGCCTTGTGGTTGCAAAGTCCCATGCCATGATATTTATAAGACACACATTGTACAATGATAAACATTAACGAAACACACAAAATAACACAAGTCTGCATAAAAACATCATATTATCTGATGCTAAAACGAGTGAAACGATTCACTGGTTAACAACATTCACATACTACTCATCAACCTAACCAACAAACACTATATACATACATACATACCAACCCCCCACCACAACCTCCACAAAATAACCACCATCCTCACATCTCCCTCAGACTCGCAACAAACTCAATCATCTTAAGCAATATGTTGTGCACTTCCCTGACCGTCCTCATCAACACCCTATCCCTCCTTAAGTCAGTTCTTTGAAGTCTCTAGCTTGGCCACACTGGTCATTGCAACTGTCGACGCATGCAAAGGTTGGAGCTCGACAATTAGTCCCCCCCTATCCAGTACCATGTTAGTAAACTCCTGGCACAGATTCATCATCTCTCTGGCCTAGTGCAAGTCTCTGGCTATATCCCTTTGAAAATGTGCCACCATCATGTCAGCTATTACATATGAGTTAGAAGCAATAACAAGATCAAGACAACGAGACATCTTTTTCTTATAAAAATGCACCTGTGTTCTTAACTATGTGTGTCGTGTGTGTATGTGTGTGTGGCTGTGAATTGATAGTTTGATTTGTTTGAGATAAATGAGTGGTAAATATATGTTAAAGTCATAAAGTAGTTGTTGCAAATTTCGTCCCTAAGGTACTTAATAGCTTTTTTGAAAAGGTAAAAGGTGAACAGTAACATGACAGTGGGATGTAAGAGAGCAAGAAAAGTAATATGACCAAATTGCCCTCACGTGCGCGACACGTTAGTCCATTTAACGGAGAAAATTAACGAGCGTTAAAGATAGAAACACAGGATGCAGATAAACAATATTTTGAGAGACACGCTGCGCAATTTTTTTTAACGAGAACAATAATCAATTTCGACAAGAGTGTTGCTACATCCACAAACAAATATCCACAAACATGTGTTGTCTATGTATGATTGGCTAAATCAAAAAGAAAAGAGAGAAAATGTATTAAAATACACCAATCAAAACATCACACCCTATGACATTATTTTCACTTTACCTTAGAAAAAAAAAAAAAGTCTTTATCTACTAGTCCTCGCTTATCACCCACCATCGTGGAAAACAAAGAAACTCAACAACCAGAATGGGTATTCTCTCATGGTGGAAAGGCAGCAGCAGCAACAACAACAAGTCCAACACCAGTCTGAAAACCACGACAGACAATTCGAAAGCCATGGTCTCATCTGAGAAACTAGGTGAAGAAATTCCGGGAATGAACGGTGCAGTGGAAGTCTCTCGACCCTCCGCTCCAAACGTTGACGTGACTGTTTTTGAATTCGGTTCGGTTGCAGCGTCTTCAGATAAGGTAACACTTGCTGGGTATTGTCCTGTTTCTGATGACCTTGAGCCTTGTCGTTGGGAGATTCTTCCTGCTTCTGGCTCTGATGCTCCTCAGTTTCGTGTCGTCTTTTGATGTTTTTATTCCAACTTTTTTTATCTTAATTGTAACACCTTTATAAACCCCTAATTTTAATGCTTCATTTTCCGGCTACTACTTTATGGTTTTCATTATATATTATTAGGGGGTGGTTGTTTCGGCTGTGAGCTTATTTGATTTCGGCTTATATAACATAAGCCCCAATTTTCCGGCTTATTTTGAGACTTGCCGGCCTATATAAGTTTATTACGACATGATAAACTTATATAAGCCCATAAGTCTCAATATAAGCCACAAAATTGGGGCTTATGTTATATAAGCCGAAATCAAATAAACAGACCTAGGAAACACTCTGTAACGGTCATGGGGATACCTCGGTTCAAACTAAACTAGGTAGACATTTGGGGTTGGCCAAGGAAACACTCTGAAACTGTGGGGATAGGCTGGGTCAAAAACTCACCCCTCCCAGGTAACCCAACACCCGAACAAGGAAAGCCTCATCCGTTTACCCATTTCTTAGAGAGATGAATTCTATGTTTTTTATATCATTCTCTGGTTTTTTTCAAAGAAAAAGCTGATTGTGACAGGCTTTTTGAAAATGCTATTATGTAAAATGCAAAATCTGTTTTATAAACACCATCCCAAACACCCGCTAAGTACAGCTGCTTATAAGTTATGGCAGTCATATATGGGAGTGGTTTAGGACAGCACACCCATAAAGACATTAACTCATAATTTCTTCTGGTAGTGTTGGAAATTATGTTTGTATCGAATTCAAAACACAATTAATCAAATTGCTTTGATCAGATTAGGTAGTACTGCTAAAGTATGTGAGATTCTTTGGAAAGATAATGTATATATTCGAAGCCGGGCGGTTTAGGAATTGATTTTGGAGTAGTTTCCCATGTGTTTTGTTTTGAAGCTCAAACATAAGTGTTGAGATGAGCAGCATTTCCATTGTAAAATATTTGGATATAGGAAGATGAATTGGTATACTCTTCATATACTGCATTGTTTACAACACCTGTTGGTGTTATTCTTTATGGACTATCAGCATTTGAATATGCTGTGTTGATGACGATTGTAGTTTAGCTATTCCCCTGGTGTGGTGTG
>BQNB010050411.1:28978-41519 GCA_026074375.1 Tanacetum coccineum | reverse complement strand
ATAGAAAATGGGTCATTATTTGAGGGGGAGAAATCGTCATCAAACAATCTTGTAAAATGGTCTTTCAAAATAAGTCATGACATAATGGATAATGACGGATAACAATTTCAAGGGGGAATGAGTAGATGTATACTTGATAGTGTCCTTGGCCCTCTTTTGAGGTTAGCTTCTTTTGTCTTTTGAGGTTAGCTTCTTTTGATTTTAGGTTGTGTTGAATCTTTCGGGTACACTATTTCTATCACATGATGGAAGAGACATCTCGTCATTAGCCAGTATGCATTATTTGAGTCCATAGGGGAAAGTGTTAGGAGTATAATTATTTAAAACGTGAGAAGAATTCTTTCTGATTCAATTAGTGTCTTGCCCAACCGGTCAATATTTGATAAAAGAGGTACACATAGGTATGATGATTCCTTTAAATAGTCAGTATCCTGCAGGAAGAAATGTCTACATTTGGGACTTAGTTGACTTAGGTGTTATCATTTCAACTACTTAGAGGGAATACTTGTGACATCCGGGACTTAGTTGACTTTGGTGTTACAATTTATATCATCACTATCATGTAAGGAGAAATACGGACATCCGGGACTTAATTGACTTTGGTGTTGCGGTTTCGAGTTATTTGTGTACTTCGGATATCTGGGTTTTATACATCAAGACTGCTTGATGCGGCTTGCAAGAAAGTTTTGAATCTACTCAAGAAAGGATTGCTGGTTTAGGGGGAAGCTAAGACAACATCAACACCAACCACACAAGCTCAAGTTACATATGTATCTGAATCTGTTCTATCCTCGAAGTTTGATGCAAAGACTTTCATAACTTGGAAAGAAAGTTGAAGCAACGCTGAAGAGTGCTTGGACAGAGAAAGATCAGATTGACAACCTCTTGAAAGAAAGAAGGTTAATGAGGAGCTTGGAAAAGTTCGTTGGTGGGAGATTGTACGAAGGAGACCTACGGCGGCTACAAAGGACCATATGATTTCATCATATGATGTTCTCATCATTCAGGTCAAATCTTCGTATATAATAACAAACAATATGAATATCAGTAATATCATTAAGAGTCCTACGCAAGATTCCTTTGATTTTGCCAAACATAGCCGAGTGATACTAGTGTATTACACAATGAAGATGAGGAAAAACCCTGCTTGAGGCCCAACAATCAAACAAGCGCATGGGTAGGTGACATGTGCCATCTTATTAATCAAGATTGTTGACAACTGAAAAAGCAACAATGGTGTATTCTTTATGAATCAAACTTGTTTCGGTTTATGGATAAACGGTTTTAAAGAATTTTGAATTGCTTAAAACTCTCATGTGTCACAAAACCACTTTAGCAAGTGACACGTCGATTGATTTTCAAATTGATTTTCTATATCAATCGGTGAGATAGTAACTCACTGGTTCACTCTTATCGTGTTGTCTGCTTTGAGACGTTCCGATAATGAGAACATGCTGAGTACGATGAATCTAATACTTATGTGTTAGAAAGATTCAATACTACAGCTAGAAATCCTGTCAAGAAGATTCTTCTTAAATTGAATCTATCTGATCACAGGTCGATCCTCACGGATTTGAAGGTTACTCCAACCAAACCTGGGCGGAATGACAAAGCCCATATTCGTCCCCACGCCGCTTTATTGCTAACTGTTTTTATGCAGCTATTTAAAAGATGGTGGTGAGGATCCAGAATTCCAGCTGACTCACAAGATCCATAGCCACATGCTCATACCCGATAGACAAACATAAGGACTTCATGAAAGGCTCAAATACAAATTTCAAGACTTCCGCTACTCTGATACCGAACGTCTTTCTCGAAGTGACGAAGTATTATAGTTAACGAATCTCAAGAAAGACGTAGCAT
This sequence comes from Tanacetum coccineum, assembly GCA_026074375.1. Classification (NCBI taxonomy): domain Eukaryota; kingdom Viridiplantae; phylum Streptophyta; class Magnoliopsida; order Asterales; family Asteraceae; genus Tanacetum; species Tanacetum coccineum. The sequence continues at coordinate 39,656 of BQNB010050411.1, read as the reverse complement.
TAAAGTTTTTTCAAGTCAGCCATTCAAGAAAGGTATGAGCATGTTGGTTCAGAAATCACAAATCCACAAGATGGCAAAGTTTCAAGATGGCGAAGAGATTGTGCTTGGTTGATGATCTCAAGATGCTCAAGATCACAATGTCAAATACAAGTTCAAGAAACAAGCTCAATCCAGAAATCAATGATCACTACAACATACTCACAGGAGAATGTCAAAAGGACGAGCTAAAGACTAAAGACAGAGCATTGTATGTTAGGCTTAAAGTTTTGTAAAATGGAGTGACCTCCCTTAGGGGGAGATTGTTGGAAACATAAAAAGTGTCGGTCACTTCCAACTTGTAATAGGTCTTAGCTCGTAGATTGTGTCATGTTAAGTATAGAAGCTAATCCGGCCCAAGGCCCATGAGAAGCCCATTATAGCCCATGGGCCGGCCATCATGTAACTATATAAGCCCTTTCCTAGCCTTGGAGAGGGGTTGGTTGTTTCATTTCTTCCATATTTCCACATAGTAATAACATCATCCATTCCATTACTTTCTCTCACTAAACATCACAATCCACATCTCTCTCTCTTGTTCTTGGTAGATCATAAGATTACATGTTTCTTCACCTAGTTACACAAAGTAATATATCTTTCAACGATTTCAGAACCTGCAAAAGAGGTAATGAAAGATTGAAAGTGAGTTTAAATATAATTGAGGAAAAATTCAGTTATAACCCTATCTTATTCTTGTCAACCAATGAGAAGAGATAAGAGTAAGTCTCACTCTTCTTACCAGAAAAAGAGACTATGTTTGCCTTCTTAAGAAAACAAACTTTGGTTTACGAATTATGTTGCAATAACACAATTAATCAGAACATAGAAAGTTCTATTTTAGTATTTTTGATAATTAAATTCTTAAAAGAATTAACTACCAAATTAATTACTAATAAGATTAAGATCCAACTTGAACTCCCACTTATTACCGAAGGTCTGATCAGCGAATAAAAAAATGGGGCAAGAGGTAAGCGACGAGCGTTAATTGCATTATTAATGCAACTCTTAGATTTATGAGACACATGACTTTAGTAAGTAATATAATAATGTCATGTATATGTTTTGTCTCATCTTATGCCTCGAGTCCGAGGTCTGACTAGGTAACCCGATTTAAGTCTACCAAAAAAGAACTTGCAAAAATTGACCTGAGGTCTGACCAGAGAGAAAGAATTGCCATGGGTTAGAATGACCCTGAGGTCTGCGAGAGAAGCCAAACCAAATGCACGTGTTCTTAGTTTGGTTGACATAGACTTAAAATTTCACATAAGGGTATACACATAAGTTTTATTAAAAAAATATGTGACAAAGTCGTGTATAAAGAAGCATGCAAAACATCTTTGTAGCACAAGTTAAGAAAACATTTTGTTAACTTTTAATATTAAAAACCTTTTTATACGACATTGTAGTGATCATGTTAGGTTTTCCTCGTACACATCCAATCGAACGCACCAAAGAAACGGAAGAAACAGGGTCCAAGCAAAGCTTATTTGAAAACCCTGAATTCTTTAGGAATGTCTTCCGCCTTAATAAACTCTCTTATAATTTTTTAGAATGATATATGATCCGTCTCCTACCCATAGATCCATAATGTATAGTTTTTAAATCAAGAAAACAAGTTTCATTATTTAATGTCTAGTTAATTTTCTCAAAAAACAAGTTTTACACGAAACAAATAGCCGGTTCACTACTCGAACATCTTATTCAGGCGGTGTAATTACTAGATCATATTTACATCATCTTTCACTTTAAGTATTAGTCCGTATTTTATTTGTTTAGGCGTGTAACAAGGAATCAAGTAAACAAATAAGCACATTAAGCAGACTAAAACTAAAGATGACATTAGTAAACAAGTAAACATGTAAAATTCGAGTTCTCTTACGAGTCTTCCCCAATTGGAGAACCATAAGACCCTCACTAGGTTTTCATCTATGTGCCTAGATCGCTCATTCATCACAAAAAGTGATTGAGTAGGTCTTATGGCCGGAAAAAGGAAACAAACATCAAACTAAATATTTAAAAGATCTAGTTTCCAAAAATAAAAGATTTTATTACCATAAATAAAAATCAAGATCTTTTAGATATATAGTATGATTTACTTTCCAAAATAATCGTAAATTAATAAGGAAACAAATCTACTAAATTAACAATTTAATTTTAATTCCTTTTTAACATATATTAACAATTAATAATTTTCAAGATCTAGATCTACCATATTTTATTAATTATGGCAAAGATTTGCATAATCTTTGCCATATTTTACTAGTAAAACAAAAATAAACTACTAACGCAGCAGATAAAGCATATGTTTTAATATTAGGCGTGGATATTAAAACTAAACGTGTAACCCATGATGACAAAACGAGTTGGCTCGTGATGACACTGTTAGGATTTTATAATCTAGGTAACCAATTAGCTACGAGTACGCAGCGGAATGGATCCAGTTTTAGCATATAGATTAACACACAAATTAAACAAGTAATATACTAACCTTTTGTTTATTGATAAAATTAATAAATGATATAGATCTTGATCTTGAAAACGTAGTGGTTAAATTACTACCTCTACGGTTGCTCACACAATCACGTCAACAGAATACGCCAAGCTATCTAGACTTAACTTCACGAACCAAACACCACGTGTTAAACCGATTACCAAACGCACCCTTGTGAGTTCTTGAGCTAATCGAACCAAATCAAAAACCCTAATTAGGGTTTATATAAAAACCCTAATAATCAAAAAACCTTTTGGGGCTAAATTCGGTTAGGGTTTAACAACCAAAACCGAAAACCCTTAATTGAGTTTTGTGTATCGTCGAGCTAGGAGAACACCAAACAAACACTGTGTGTTGATCTTGTAATGTCGAGCAAGGAGAACAAGTAAAATCAAGAACCCTAAAGAGGGTGCTGATTGATTTCGGTTGAGTGGAAGAACCAAAAATCCCTAAAAGGTATTTTAGGGTTTCGGTTAGGGTTTTAGGAGGAGGAGGGAGCACCGAATTATCTTGGTGATTTAGGGATTGAATGAATGAAAAATGAGGTTTATGGTAGGTTTATATATAGCCTCCAAAACCTAATTCTTGTACAATAAGATTAATATAAATTCTATATTTATCCAAATCTTTTCCCCTTTCTTTTCTCCTCTCCTATAGCCGAACAAAACAACACTTTGGAACCTTCTATGGGATTTGGCCAACAAGGGGCTCCCATGTGGTTAGGGTTTTGCCCAGTTTAGTCCTTTGGTTTTATATTTAACAAGCAAAGATATCCGTGCGTTGCTGCGGGCGTTAATTTTTCGCGCGTTGTTGCAGGGCGTTAAATTTATTTATTTATTTTTTCGCGCGTTTTTTTTATGTTTAATAGTGTAAGTTTATTTTTTCCTGCACATTACTGCGGTGCGTTAATTTTTCGCGCGTTGTTGCGTGTCATTAATTCTTTTTTTTTTCCTTTAATTTTGTGCGAGTTTATTTTGTCGGTCTCATATTTAATAGTGCGGGTTTACTTTTTCAGTATCGTGTTTAGTAGTTTTTTTTATGGTCTTACGCGTTGTTGCGTGGCGTTAAAATTTTTTTTTTTTTTTTTTTTTATTTTTTTTTGCGAATTTATTTTTTTGGTCTCATGGTGTAAAATGACACTGTTTAAGTCAATTCGGAAATGTTACCACGGGTATTTTTTTATCTGAATGCGTCGGTACTTTTGTAACATTTTTTTCCTCCCTATTTTGTGCCAACAAATTTAAAAAAAAAAAAAAAAAAAACCCTAATTGGACCGGCCCAAATTTTTGGGCTCAATTTTTTAGGCTTCTTTTTGGCCTAGCACTGTAGCACTGTAGCTACAGTGCTTAAAATGAATAGTAAGTCAACCCTTCTCAAATGATTATATATATAATATATCCGTTAAATTAGTTAAACAAGTAACGTAATTAACGACTATTTAAATATTTATTTCGTGAAGTATTAAAACGTATTCTTCGTGTATTAACGTGTGTGCCCCCAATAGGCTCACGTATTTCTAACCGTATAACATGCGGATTCAACTACCATATTCCAACAACATTATTCTAGACCATGGTTATCGACCTGTCGTAGTCAATTTATTATGCACTCGAAGTTTATTCGTATATGTGATAAAGTTAGAGCAGACCCTCGTGCAACTACATATGTGGTTATGTGGATTTACTCATGTTCGTGAACGGGAAGCAAAGTCTCTATCAACAAAACAGTTTAGTACGTGTAGTAAATGGTTGCGATATAAACCAAAAATAGTTGCATGCTTGAATTTCATGTGATTGACCTAAGATGTAATAAAGTTTGAATCACAAACAAACATAAATAATGTTTTTAGTTAGTCGAGATTATCGAATTAAACTAATATAACAAAGATGATTGTCACAAAGTTGCCGACTTTGTGATTCGGCTACAGGAAAAAGATTTTGTACTCGTCAGAAAGAAATTTTATTCATATTAGTACTTTTGGAATATTAGCGAACTCCATTTCTTATTAGTTAAAACCACTGGTAACGCTAAAAGCTTTATAGATGGAACAAGTGATCCTATATGGGGTATGTTTGACGTAAATTGAGTTTGCAAAACCTTATACAGTACTGTAATACTTTTTAAAGAAAGATAGTTTATAATATAAAACATTTTTTGACACAGACACTTATAAGATCTTTTAAAATTCACAAGCTCTTACAAAAAGCTAGGAAGAGCTTTTACAAGAACTTTGAGTTTTTCTTGTAGTACATTACTTAATTACTCATACCTTTAATTTGTATACTTATATGTGTGTCCTTTAATTAAATTAAGCTACCATTACTTTACCACATATACTTGAAAATAAAAACTCTTGCTCCGCCTTCAGCTCTTGTAAGCTCTAGCACCGGCTCCATCTACTTTCACCAAATGCATCCTAAACTTTGTCGAACCATATATTTTCCCATAGACATCATAATGTTCCCCATACAATATAAATACATGCTAACTACGGAGTAATAAATTGGCTTATCCCAACACAAACTTAACCATTTACTAAATAAAATTTACTAGCAGTTGGAGCAGGAGAACGATGGATGCTCAAACTGGCGTGAAACTCGTCAACTAATGCATACGGAAAACCTTAGCGCAAAGAAACATGCAAAACAAGAACTTGGCCAACAACAACATGATCTCTGTCACACCCCGTCAGCGGCGGAAACACAGGAATGCGGCATAATGATTCACATTGCACAAGATACAAGATCACACCATCCGGCGTTTACAAAAGATTCATTTACAAAGGTTTCATGTTTCAATCATAATAAGTAAGACCGCAGTCTTAAATCCCGAACCCCCAAGGGTGCACATCTTTAACCTCCATTACCATCCGTTTACCTTTATCAAAACACAACTGAAAATGATACTCGAAAACGTCAACAATAATGTTGGTGAGCTCGTAGGTTTGAAGGAAAACTCAGTCAATATGCCAATATTTCAACCACTGGACAATTGTGCAATATGACAGTGAATGTATGCAAAACAATCACAACCCATGACTTAGCATCCCCGCTAATCATGTACCAAGACCTAGCATCCCCGCTAGTCTTATCACCAGCGTGTACCAACGCTTTTGGGGTCGCAACTCCAAGGTCATATGCACCTAAAAGCCTACCAGTATTGGAGCATTTACATATGGCAACATTTCACAAACATAGCAAATCCTTGCTAATCACACATTGCCATGCACCTCGATGCATGCAAGAACAATAATACCACATAATATTCACATAGCAATCATAAGCACATAAATTGTTCCAAAAACAAAAACTACATTTCGCACAGTTCAGAAAATCAGTTCAAAACATATTTGAGTATCATTTTCCCCCAACGAAAATAACAAAAAAATTATTTAAAATCTATAGGGGTGCACGAGAACTCACCCCGACATATAATAATAACCGCACAATAATCTCTACACAACACACCGATAATCTCTACATAACGCACAACGGTACTCTCTACACAACGCACAACGGTAATCGGCCACGACCTAACATTAATTTCACCTTATTAACATTTTTGTACAAAATTGTCTTATTGTACAAGCGTTTGCCTTTACTCCCACAAAAACCTCATTCTTATTACAAAACCCTTAACCTCTTTTCAAAGCTCTTAATCCCATTACAAAACCCTTATTCTCATTACAAAACCCTTGTTCTCATTACAAAATGTTTTGGTATCATGGTTGTGTGGTAATTACATAAAATAACTCAATGCACTTGGGATAAGTACGACATCAATACAATTTACCCAGAACATCTCCAATCGTTAAACGAGACAGTTGACCAAACAATCAGAGAGAATTCGACGAGAAATAAGTAAGAGCTTAAAGATCGAAAATAAAAGAATCCGCATTTCTGAAATCGATACGATATATATATATATATTTAAAAATATATATAAGTATATAATACATTAAATAAAATAAAAAATAATATTTTATTATTATTTTTTTCTTTTATCGGGCTAAAAGGGTAAGTATAAAGTCTTGCCGTCTTGGTACGTCCACGTTTGATTTATTCACCTTTAACACTTATTGTTTATTAAAAATCATCTTTTATCCTTTAGGTTTTCTACAATATTTTCTAAGTGTCACATATTTCATAAAATTTCGGCATGACCTGTTCATTTGTAAAAGATTTCCAAGGTTTTCAAACCTTAATTTCAGCACTTTTTACAATTTTTTTCCAAAACTCCGACAAAATGCCAAAAAGTCCATATTTTAAAGTGTTTAACCAAACATAGACCAAGATCGACCATAGTAACCATTTTACACTTCCGTAAATCCATTTATCCGACTTAGTAATCCAAACTATTAAAATTTTCCTTTATTGGGCCCAAAGCCAAATGTTAGTCCGTTAACATTCATTAAGTCCCACATAGCCATTTTAAATCCAATTTGGGTCCATTAGTCCATTTACTTATCATTAGGCCTTACGGTCCATTATGGTTTTATAGTTAGCGCGAAAACTTTTTAAAAGAAAATACTAGTATTTATACTTTGTTAGGCCGAAGCCAAAACATAGGCCCAATACTAAACATAAGCCCAATACTTATAAAATAAAATATATATAATATAAATATATATAGATATATATATAAAGTAAATAGTATATAATATATACAAATCATATATATACATATGTATATATACATATACATATATACATATATACATACATATATATACATATATACATATATACATATATACATATATATAAATTCTTAAAAAATATACATTTATATATAATAGATATAAAATATATATATTATATATATATACTCCCACATCCGAAGCCCACAACATCACCACACCGAAATCAATACGCTAAAGGTCCAATAGGCCGAAATCAAAAATGAGCACAAGCCTAATAGGGACCCGAATGCATATAAGCCCGAGACCCAGAATAAACCAAACTAATAAGTCCAAAGCCTAAAATAGAGCCATAAACCCAATATAAGCCGAAACTAACACAAGCCCAAAACAAATAAGCCATAAACTCGAATAAGCCGAGTGAGTGTTGGGCTAAGCCCAATACCTCACCTCATTCTAGGTTGGGCCGAAACCAACCAAACAAGCCCAAGAAAAGCAAATAAGCCCTAAATGAGCTTATTATTAAGCTAAGTACCAAAATAAGTCGAAATAAGCTTTTGACACAAAATTTATTTTACCAACACAACCATAATATAAAAGTGATCATTTTTGTTCTTTCTCCCCTTTGACCACGTCAACCAAACGCACCCTATTTCATTTCATTTCAAACTTTTCGTGATCGATTTTTAACAAACGACTTTTACAACTAACATAAGCTCATCACAACAATCATAAAAGTACAACTATTTTTAGTTTTTAGAAAACTTACCAAAATGGTTTTGATAGACGAGAAGAAATGCGAACCAACTACCCGAACATAGTTTAATCGATAACCCAAATACTAGAATTAACCCAAGACTTCTACACCTTCAAGTTCTTGATCAAAGTTTAACAAAAATGTATGTGTTTGTGTGTTGGGTGGGTTCGGACGAGCACAAGGGGAAGGAAAAGAGAGAAAATGATTTCAAACTCATGCACAAAGTGTGTGAAGGGTGAGGACAAATGTTATAGTACTAGGAGGTTGGACACACTTACTAAAAACTAGCCACCTTGTCTCCTTTGATGCTCCTAACCGGCCATAGCATCCTAGGTGGCTCGGGTTTGCTTCTTTTTGTGTCGGGATCACTTAAAACTCAAAATTCATCACTTTAAAACGTTACCCAAAGTTCCTTAGTATCTTTATTGAACTTAAAAACACTTTTCCATGAACCTAGGTTATTTACACGACATATTTCCACACTAAACTTCCTAAAATTCATTTGAACATTATTGGACGTGCCGGGACCAAAATACGAGTTTAGTTCAAATTTAACCAAAAACCTTCTCACAAGTTTTAGAAGTATCCCTCTTCAAAATATGACTTGTCATTTTAGACTTATCCAAAAACTCCACTTTCACGACCATTACGGACTTTAATTAAATTCCCCGAAAACACCCGTTTTTTGATAACTTTTAAATCACACTTTCACGATTTACGTACAAGACGAACGTTACTTCAATTTATGAAATTACTTATCAAATAAGTTCGTTAAATTCACCCACGATTATTCAACCCGTTTTCAAATTTACTGTCGTGCCGGTAAGCGCCGCGTGACGATTTTTTCTCGAAACACGGGAAAACTTCCCAGAATCACTTAAAATGACGACTTAAACATTCTGATATGGAAAGATGAATCAAAAGTGATCCACTTACTACACTCAAGACCTTCTCTCAACACCCAGTTAAACCGTAACCATTTTACGCAAAATAAGTCAACCGAAGTCAACTTTTCAGTTTTTTCCAAGAAAATTGACAAATCAAAAGACACCGATCTTACAATTATGATATTTAAAATACTGAAACCCAGGAAAAGTTACCGGTTATCACAGTCTAACCCCCTTAAAGGGAATTTCGCCCCCGAAATTCAACTCAATTTCATAATCACAATCAACAACAGGAAAATTCCATTCCTCAACATAACACACTGGTCCTTTACCAATTTGGTCTCTTCAAGCGGGGTTTCTTTTGATTTCCCCTAAAGGCCTAGTTCTAACGTTTAGCTCTTACACTTTCTCATGATCTCTCCAGATTTTGTTTCACACAACATGATAGTCTTTCCTACTATCTCCTCAACTTGGAAATTTTCCCTAACAAATCTTATACCAATCCCAAACAATCTCATGCTACCAATCTCGTAACTCACATTCTACTCTTTCAAGACCGTCCATGGTTTACTTACCAACATCTACTCAAACTCTTTCAAGTAACCCTACCTGGTTAAGTACTCTAGGTTCCACCTTTCTAAAAAGGCCATGATATCATTTAAAATTTCACCATTCCTTTAAAAGAAAATGGTTGGATTTCAAATTTATCCTCTACGACTTTATCAAGTCTCCTGTGACCTCATGGTGTTCTACTTAACTACTTGACCTTCTATTATATCAGTAAAATTAGACATCTCGAATATGTTTTAAGTTCAGGAAAACCAATGGGAAGGCGTTCCCATGCCCGCAAAAATAATGCAGACATGCTTAGGAAACTGTGCTCGCAAGCACTGAACATATCTATCTATCCAAGATAAAATAAGAATACTACCATTCATTACTCTTCTAAATTTTCTGTACAAATCATCCTTCTACCATAATAACTATGACTTCAATAAGAGTCAACTACCGACTGATAATAATTAGTTCATATCTATTACTAATCAACTACCTAACTTAGATCTGACACTAAATGATGCTACTCAGTTTTAGTGATATACAAAAATCTAAATCAGTCTCTACATAACCTACTACTCCTCCCTAGACTCCTGTCTCCTCTTTATCCTGGCAACATGATCTGCCAACTCTAATCGCTCATGCATCTCCTTAGCAATTTGCACCCTCAAATCATGGTTCTCCCTTTGTATATCATATATAACATGCCACAGAGCTGCTCTCTGGGCATCAGTCTGACCTGCCTATGCCTCTAAAGCTAATACCGGCCTCCATATCGCACTAAATGTCACCGTAACGCTCTCCTGCTCCCGCTCTAAGCTCCTAAACCTATACCTCTGCGAAAAGATCTCATCTCTAACCGCCCCTAACCTAGTATACAACTCCCTCAAATCCCTGTCATAACCCTCAAACAAAGTAGGTGGTAGTGTATCCAAACGCTGCGTATGATTATGGAGTATGCTCCCGTGAAGCTCTAACTGCGCCCCTACCTCTAAGAACTGATCCTCGTCTACCGATATAGTGGATGCTAGGGTAGTCACTAGCAAAGCTATGGGTGACGGAACTACTGGGGATGATGGTGAAACTGGCAAGGAACCAGACAACCACTCAGGAGATGGCGGTGTCTGAACAAGTGCAGTTGGTGGTGCATAAATCAGAATGTCAGCATAAACTCTGCCATCCTCGGGATCTACCTATGTAACAAGGGTGGCCTGTCTAAATGCAGATTTTGTAACACCCCCAAATTGGGTCGCAGCGGAATAAGGGTCCGGGGCGTGTTACTTCCCAGATCAACAACACAAGATAATATAAGA
>BQNB010050411.1:0-26022 GCA_026074375.1 Tanacetum coccineum | reverse complement strand
TATCAAAGCTCGACATCGTTTGTTAATCCCATTAGTTCTATATACTCGTCTCATACCTTTGAAACACTTATTATCATTTAAATGCAACCATAAATGTTAGGAATTATATTTGAGTTGATAAGACAAAACACGAATGAAACAAGATGGAAACAAAAGGATCAAAGTCGTCATTGTGGGATTCTACAAGATGTAGAAGAAAATAAAGATTTGGTCAAAAAGAGATAAAGATGAAGAGATAAAGATTTGGTCAAACTCATTAATATCTTTTAAATAGTTTCCATGTAAAGCCTTGACTCCTTATGCTATAAAAGGAGGTCTAGGCATATTGTTTTAGTATCCAGAAAATTGTGTGTTCTCAATGAGAGTCGACTAAAACAAAACGTGTATGTGTACACCTTTAGTTAGTTAGCATAGTTAGATAGTTAGTAGATGTGTTATAAACATCTATGTATTAGTTAGTTTAGCCTCAAGGATCATTTGATCTTGGGGATATAATGAATAAAGAAAACCATGAAGTAACTCTGATTTCTGTTTATTATTCCGCTGTGCAAGTTTATTAATCATTGTTACTATATCCTAGATGAGTCTTAATAACGATCTAAGGGGTCATAAAGATCTCCACATATAGGTCTTATAATGTGTCCTTAAACCACTTCCTAAACACATGGTATTGTTACAGTTGTTTACTTGATAATTTGACTATAAATAGAAGGCCCTAGGTAAGCCTTTTACACACATTTCCTTGCAAGTAAACTCTTAAAATTCTATCTTGGTTTCCTTGTAAACTTACTGCTAAAAAAGAAATATTTGGGTTTCCATAGTTTTAATTTTAGGAAGGTTATAAGCATACACGTGTTATTAAGGTTAATGTATAAGGTGTATCAAGGGTATTTGGAAGCTAGGGTTTTGTTTAATCAAGGGTTTACAAAAAGGATTTCGAGTTGAAGAAACTAGGGTTTTGATTTATTGTTTACTTCTTTATTCATTCATAAGGTCCATTATAATCTCTACACTTTTTAATTACTTCATTTGTTTACATACATATTGTTATATTGTTAATCACCACTTAAGATTTATTTTGTAAAGTTATAAAATAAGAACAAGCATATTCATAAATCGAATATATATTTAACTATCATGAAATGATGTTTAAAATATGTTGGATGCAAGAACATGATTTATTTGATGTTATACAAGTGTTGATTAATTTATAAATTTAATTGATAAATTAATTGTTAAAAGTTATTTATAAAGTTTATAAATAAATAATCATGAGGACATGTTATTTGGACTTTTGGATATAAGTTGATGGACATAAATGTGAGGACATAAAATATACACAAGATGTGTTATTAATTAAATTAGAGGACTTGTAATAATTTAATTATGTCAAAAGTTTATAAAACAAATTTTATAAAACATTAATTCAAACAGTTTATATAATCTGTAAACCTACAAATTTTTAATAAAAGCAATTATGAAGTTCCATTCATTATTGACGAATCAACGTAATCTTAAATATAAAGATTTGCTTTTTTCGCGAGAAAAGATTAAAGAATGAATAAAAATCATTCAAACCCTAGACCATTCGCGACTTTCCTACATAAGTATACAGGTAAGAAACTACAAAACGTAGTCATGTATTATAGGAATGGTGTCTACAATACCAAAAGTCTTGATGAGATCCTCCCTGACACCTTATCCTTGCAACTATATAGTCACATTGCATATTTACGTCATTGATAAAAATTAAACTTTAATTTAAAGATGCATACAAACTTAAAAAATTTCTAGTCTAGTCATGAAAGATTTTATATCGGATGTAAGCCGAATTCACTTTTGACCTTTTGCATTAGATAGTCCATAATAAATCTTATTTAGATAATCATTAGTCATGTTTATGTTTGTTTTCCGAAAAACCCTTTTATTTTCTCACAAGTCAAGAACTTAAAATAGAACATATAAACATCAACTAAACTAAATAACATTTATTTAAACACACTTAACAATTAAGGCATGCAAACATTAAATATGATCCTAATTATCTAATAATTAAACAATGTATTTATTCACATAAATATTTTAACTATTTTAGGCCCCATTAATTCAATAATAAGGGTCTTCTCGAATTCTTGAATCATGGATCTTACCAATTAAGAAAATATTTAAAATTATGTGAATCTTGATCATATTTAAACCAAATCTTTTTAACAAATTAACAAGATTTAAATATTTAATATTAATCCATGATAAATTTGCATGATTTTATCATGGATCTCCATTAACAATTAACAAAACTTAAAACAATTAACAATTAATACATCAAGTTTTATATAAAATTGCATACAACCTAGATCTCATCTAATTAATTTTATTAACCATCAAGATCAAATCTTTTTAACATAAAACGCCCACCGGGGCATTAAAATTAATCACGAAACCCTAATTTGTCAAATTTTATTCCTTATAATTAAAGATTCTACACGATGGCTCTGATACCACTGTTGGGTTTTACGATCTAATTAACCAATTCCTTAAAAACGAGTACCGCAGCGGAATTAAAGATCACATATTAGAACACATTAATTAACAAAGATCAAAGATGTATACCTTTAGAGCACGAAATGATAACACCGCTTAAGGTAAACCGATAACACCGTCTCTATATACCGTGTGTATAACGTCACACGCAAACCCACAAGATATAAAGCAAGATCTCTCTAAGTCACACACTCAATAACTCCTTAGCAAACATGAATATGCTATTACTTCTGGTAGTTATATAAACAATTACTACCGTTCTTGAATCAATCAACACAACGATCACCACCTTGGAAGTGTTTCGATCTCCAAACTAAAACCCTTAGGTTGTTTGGACGAATCGCACGACACAAGGAAAACAAAAACGAAACCCCTTGTGGTTTCCTCCTCCGATGCACTCACAAAAACCCAAAACTGAAACTTACTCACTTGGGTTGTAGTCGTCGAACGCCAATGGAGACGATAAAGGGATCTTTAGGGTATTGATTTTCCTAAAAACACACACAGAGGAATGACCTAAGGCCCCTTATATAACCCATGAACTTGGCTTGTAAGTCAAGCACTCCTAATCCTTGTGGGATTTGGTGTTTCGACCGAGCCCTAAGGCCAAGGGGTCAAAATCGTAACTTTCCTTTTTCAGTTTTTCATAGTAGTCCTTACCGGTTTAACTTTCAAACATTTAACTAATATACTTTATTTATCGTTTACTAAAAACACTAATTAAAACATTGTTTACAGTATTAAACGTTGCTTCCCTTAGGCTCGAATAAATAATTCGAACATATATTATTTACGATGGACATATTCCAACACATTATCTTAGAAAATTTATAACAAAAAGGCATAAACATATACATGTAATCTCTAAATTTATAATAAAGAGAAAACATAAATACAATACATAAAATTTGATATCAAATGAAATGCAATTCAAAAACATGTGAATATTGTTAAATATAGATGTGCAAGAGATTCAAAAACATGTGTGCACTCTTCTAAGAACATAAGTGAACGCTTTTCTTTCTCATCAAATTCGTTAGAACATATATGTACCCTTCCAAGAACATATGTGCACATTGCGTTTTCTTGTCAAATTTCTTAGAACATATTGCACGCCTCCCAAAAACATATGTGCACACTTCACACTTTTTGTAGACACCTGGTCTTGCTTTAACTGCATAAGAAACATACATGATTATAATTACGAAATCACGTTAACTATTAGATAACTACGAGATTAAACAAATGATGAGAGATACTAATATAACAACAATACCAACAACCATATAGTATCAAATTTACCTGTCAAACACTTTAAATTATCGACACATATACATATCTAACCTAAGCTTCATAAACATTGTTATTATATTTATTCCAATTAATAAAAATCCTCTCAATGCTTATAAATTCATGATCACTAAACCTATATCGGTTATAACAATTCACGATCATAAAGTCACAACGTCTAAACCGATTATTATTAACAATGCTTATCAATTCATGATCACTAGACCAATTATCATTAACATCCTCTAGACCTTCACAACCTCAGTTTACTATATTTGGTTAATTAGAGAAAACATAGAATTACATTTACTGCAGTATATAAAAATATAATTTAAATAACAAAATAGATTGAAAAAGATTTAATTACCTCTTTCGATAATAGACATATCCAACCATTTAGGAAGGCTTTAATTACCTTTTAAATTACCTCTCATGTCCACAATATCTTTATCTCGTAAAGGGAAAAGTGAACAGACATATCCAAAATTTTAGGTAGGCGGGCATGATGATGATACCTGAGACCAATAGTATATATATAGTTAGAATGAAAACATTTACGGAAGATGATGGGAGAGTTTTTGACAGCCGGCAGCGCTGGTGGCGATATGATGTTTGTGATGATATGGTTTTGAAGGTCGAAAGGAAAAGAATTCCGGGTTATTTTTTTCCAATAACAAATCAATCTGGAAAGAAAAGATGTTGCACAAACAAATATGAAGAGATATCCAGTTTAACCTAATTTTATTGTGTCCTATTTAATTGGGAAGTTATTTTAATATAAAAGATACAATTTTTGGCAGTCAATAACTTCAAAATTCCTATATTACCCTTTTAACTTTACAAGCAATGGTTTCATCTTTTAAATAATTGCATAAATGACATCTTGCATTGATATGATGTACATTATGCATTATTAGGAGTAAAAAAGCTGGTTCTATTCTAGTATTTGGGTTATCGATTAAACTATGTTCGGGTAGTTGGTTCGCATTTCTTCTCGTCTATCAAAACCATTTTGGTAAGTTTTCTAAAAACTAAAAATAGTTGTACTTTTATGATTGTTGTGATGAGCTTATGTTAGTTGTAAAAGTCGTTTGTTAAAAATCGATCACGAAAAGTTTGAAATGAAATGAAATAGGGTGCGTTTGGTTGACGTGGTCAAAGGGGAGAAAGAACAAAAATGGCCACTTTTATATTATGGATGTGTTGGTAAAATAACTTTTGTGTCGAAAGCTTATTTCGACTTATTTTGGTACTTAGCTTATTAATAAGCTCATTTAAGGATTATTTGATTTTCTTGGGCTCGTTTGGTTGGTTTCGGCCCAACCTAGAATGAGGTGAGGTATTGGGCTTGGCCCAACACTCACTCAGCTTATTTATGGCTTATTCGAGTTTATGGCTTATTTGTTTTGGGCTTATGTTAGTTTCGGCTTATATTGGGTTTAAGGCTTATTTTAGGCTTTGACTTATTAGTTTTGGTTTATTCGGTCTCGGCTTATATGATTCGGGCCTATTAGGCTTGTGGCTCATTTGATTTCGGCCTATTGGACCTATAGCTTATTGATTTCGGTGTGGTGATGTTGTGGGCTTCGGATGTGGGAGTATATATATATAATATATATATTTTATATCTATTATATATAAATGTATATTTTTTAAGAATTTATATATATGTATATATGTATATATGTATATATGTATATATGTATATATGTATATATGTATATGTATATATACATATGTATATATATGATTTGTATATATTATATACTATTTACTTTATATATATATCTATATATATTTATATTATATGCTTGTATACGTGCATATTGGATATTTGGCTTATATAAAGTTTGGACTTGTATTTGGCTTCGGCCTAATAAGGTAAATACTGGTATTTTCTATTAAAAAGTTTTCGGGCTAACTATAAAACCATAATGGACCGTAAGGCCCAATGATAAATAAATGGACTAATGGACCTAAATTGGATTTAAAGTGGCTATGTGGGACTTAATGAATGTTAACGGACTAACATTTGGCTTTGGGCCCAATAAAGGAAAATTTGATAGTTTGGATTACTAAGTCGGATAAATGGATTTACGGAAGTGTAAAATGGTTACTATGGTCGATCTTGGTCTATGTTTGGTTAAACACTTTAAAATATGGACTTTTTGGCATTTTGTCGGAGTTTTGGAAAAAAATTGTAAAAAGTGCTGAAATTAAGGTTTGAAAACCTTGGAAATCTTTTACAAATGAACAGGTCATGCCGAAATTTTATGAAATATGTGACACTTAGAAAATATTGTAGAAAACCTAAAGGATAAAAGATGATTTTTAATAAACAATAAGTGTTAAAGGTGAATAAATCAAACGTGGACGTACCAAGACGGCAAGACTTTATACTTACCCTTTTAGCCAGATAAAAAGACGAAAATTATAATAAAATATTATTATTTTTTTTAAGTATTATATACTTATATATATTTTTAAATATATATATCGTATTGATTACGAAAATGCGGATTCGTTTATTTTCGATCTTTGAACTCTTACTTATTTCTCGTCGGATTCTCTCGGATTGTTTGGTCAACTGTCTCGTTTTAACGATTGGAGATGTTATGAGTAAATTGTATTGATGTCGCACTTAGCCCAAGTGCATCGAGTTGTTTTACGTAATTACTACACAACCATGATACCAAAATGTTTTGTAATGAGAACAAGGGTTTTATAATGAGAATAAGGATTTTGTAATGGGATTAAGAGCTTTGAAAAGGGGTTAAGGGTTTTGTAATAAGAATGGGATTTTTGTGGGAGTAAAGGCAAACATTGTACATAAGACAATTTTGTACAAAAATGTTAATAAGGTAAAATTAATATTAGTTCGTGGTCGGGTACCGTTGTGCGTTGTGTAGAGATTACCGTTGTGCGTTATGTAGAGATTACCGTTGTGCGTTGTGTAGAGATTATTGTGCGGTTATTATCATCTGTCGAGGTGAGTTCTCGTAGCCCTACTTTTTAAATCTTTTCCGTTAGGGGAAAATGATACTCAAATATGTTTTGAATTGATTTTCTAAACTGTGCGAAATGTGGTTTTGTTTTGGGATAGTTTATGTGCTTATGATTGCTATGTGAATATTATGTGGTATTATTGTTCTTGCATGCATCGAGGTGCATGGCAATGTGTGATTAGCAAGGATTTGCTATGTTTGTGAAATGTTGCCATATGTAAATGCTCCAATACTGGTAGGCTTTTAGGTGCATATGACCTTGGAGTTGCGACCCCAAAAGCGTTGGTACACGCTGGTGATAAGACTAGCGGGAATGCTAGGTCTTGGTACATGATTAGCGGGGATGCTAAGTCATGGGTTGTGATTAGCTTGCATATATTCACTGTCATATTGCTCAATTGTCCAACTGATTGAGATATTAGCACATCGATTGGGTTTTGATTCAAACCTACGAGCTCACCAACATTATTATTGACGTTTTCGAGTATCATTTTCAGGTGAGGTTAATGATCGTTAAGATTGTGGTGCATGTAGCGGACTTTTAGAGAATCCCGTAGGAATCTTGTTTGAGAAGTTTTGCCTTTGATTTATGTTATGTATTGGATCTCTTGAGTATTGAGGTTAAGATTGAGTGGACCCCTGCGTGGGCTTATGATTGTAATAATTGGCGACTATGTGTTGTGTTCTTGATTTGAGACATCACTCAAGGTTATATTGAGGTTCATGGTCATCATGACACTTATCATTTATGCATTTTAGTTTTCTCTATTTTGTATCTTGTGTTATGATTGATCATTATGTTGCATTCCTGTCTTTCCGCCTATTACGGGGTGCGACATATGTGTTCTTTCCCAATTTCTTAGAATATAGATTATGTGCGAAGTGTTAAATGATTATGTGTTATTATGCTACAAGTAGTATTTTCCAAACAAAAGGGTTATAGTTAATAAAATATAAATTAAGCTTGAGAAAATAGTGTAGTCACTAGAAATGTCATTTGTTGGTTATCTAGAATTAAGTGAAAAGAAAGAAATTGTTCATGATGAACTTTGCCCTCACATAGTTGAAAAGGCATGACATCAAAACACTATGGATGAAACAAACTCCCTTCGACTACGACATCCGCCTCGACTACATGTCTACAATGAACTACGTCTATCGGAACCGTCTTATCGAGCTTTGACTTCATTTTATTATTTTATCGTCACATATTAATCATATCTCTCGCCTCGCAAATACTCTAAATCGTGATAATTAATTATTTCATCCGAAGTAATTAATCTATTCAATTAACAAGAAGTTTATTGAAAACGTCACTAAATCTTCGTTAAATATTCTCTGGGCTTGACAACTTGATTATCTCATCCGAAATAATCAAAGTATTTTTAATTAGCGAAAGGCTACTTAAAATGTCAATCAAATTTCATCAATCATCTCTATACCTCTTCTCGATCTAAAAATCTTGTCAACTAAATATCTCATCGAAAATTATTTAAGTCCACTTAATTAAACGAAAAGTTAATTAAATGTGTCAAGTATTTTCTTTTTATCTTCGACGTTACTTTTTGAGAACTAGGCTATCTAAAATAATATTACTAGTAGCTCTCGATGTATTTTAATAATTGTATATTGATAAAACTAGTCAAAATCGAAAAAACCAAGAAAAACTTGGTCGTCAGATAGGCGGCCCCCTTATCTCTAAGGGGACCGGGCGTGTTAAAAGGGGAGGGGCCTTTATCACTAAGGGGGTCGGCCACTTAATTTCGCCAAACACCCATTTCTTCTGAAAAATCTATTACCAAACACTCCATTTTACTTTTCCTCTTCCCTTATTGCTGCTGTGACGAACACACACACACACCAAAACTTCAAAATCCAACCTCCAAAATCAAAATCAATCCAATTTTGCAAGAGGCAAACACCAACAACGTGATTAACAACATATATTGTAAGATTTTCCATACTCTTATCTTTCGATTTCATCCAATTTTGTTCTTAATAAAAATTGAGTATTTTTCATAATTTTTGTGTCTTTTATATTCTTGTGATTAGGTCTAGGTAATTCATAACTATAATGATTCTCGTAGTAATAGGAATTTGAAATTCCCACTAGGATTGAATCACTAAAAAAAATTTGTGGGTCGAAAATTTTATAAAAATGTATATACATATTTGATTTTTTTGAAAATTTCAAAACAAAAACTTATACATTGTTGATTCACGCCAAAAATACGTTAAAATGATCATAAATTGATTATCGAAACATACATATCTCAATGTATATTTTTCGACATCATTGGTCAAGGTTTTTAAAAATAAAAGGGTGTTCGGATCATTTTCTAGGATCATGATCTAGAGTCGAAATGACCATCACTATATTTTTGTCACATGTATAGACACATAACAAACTTGTAATAGTCATCAAGATATATAATTCATATATATATATTGATATATTAAATAAAATTCCTAAAATAAAGGGGCATTTGGTTTAACGTTTTAAATTGTAGTCTTGAGTGAAAATAAACTTTATTTCATTTTTGTTAAGTCACATGTAATGAACTCATATTGGTCGGCGAAATATACAACTTAATGTTTGTTTTTCGATGTTCTTACTCAAGTCTTTTGTTAATAAAGGAGCGTTTGGATCGATTCCTAGAAGTTTAATCTAAGATCGAAATAATCCTCACTCTACTTATTAAATCGAAATACTTGACGAGATTACACTAGGTGTCAAAATATATAGTTCAATATATATTTTTCGATACTCTAGATTGAGTCAAAATTAAACTAGGGAACGTTTGGATTACTTCTTAAGTTTTTATTTTTAGAGTCGAAGTAATCTTCGTTCACATATGTTGTTTTTAAAATGTCGTTATATATATATATATATATACATCTCTTTTGTAGTAATATTCTATTTTGTTGTTGTCTTGTTTAGGTGATAAACATGCCTCGAGCAATTATTGGTGATACCTCCCGTACCAAATCATATATCCCTAAAGTATTCGAAATACCTGATTTCTCTCCTGTCCTTGCTCAATTCTATAAACCCATCGAAAACCGTTGCATTCACGAGGGTCGAGTCATGGATCAACTCTATTACAAATCCAACGGCATTGAGCGATTCTTCACCAACGTTCGCTTCAATTGTCTTTTCGAGATCAATGAGCCAATCGTTTCTTGATTCATTCTAGACTTTTATAGTCAAGTCAAAGTCCAAACCGATGAGTATGGTTATCTTCTAATCTCATTCATGATTCAACATGAATTTATCACTCTCTCACTTGCACAATTCGGTCAAATTCTCAGAATTCCATATAATGGTCAAGCCGTCTTCACAAATGAATTGGATCTTGCATCTCTTGCATACTCCTAAGAGACTGAGGGGCCATATCATACCAATCTTCATACTCTCGATGATATTCGTCGATTTATTCAATTGGAACGTGTTAAGTCTAATCGTACCATCAAAAGCAAAAACCTCATTCTCATACCCAATCAAATTCTTACCAAAGAACTAAGACAAGACATGAAGCATTGGGAAGAACTCATTTGTGAGAATGTGTTCGGACTAAGAGGCCACCAGGACCATCTTCCGTCTAGTCTCGCTCACATGTTGTATTGTATTGTTGCCGAAGAACAATATAATCTTGCTTATTTCTTTTTCAAGCGAATTGAATGTGCTCGGGCTACTCCAAATGTCAATCTTCCTTATGGCATGTTCTTGACTCGTCTTTTTTGACACGCCATGGAACATTACCCTCATCTTGAAAATGCATTTACAATGTCGTCGATAGGGTCACGTGTCCACTTAGCTTGAAATAAAATCGAAAACCCCAAAGCGATCGTGGAATGCCTAAAGCGCGTCACTCCGTCTCATCATCATCCGCCCATCATTATGGATCTTCATCTCGCCATGGAGATGATGATGCTTCTCGTGCTAGTACCTAATCTCCTACCACCTATCTTAACTTCCTTTCACCACTCAATTACAAAAAATATGAGATTTCCACTTCTTCTCAACAAGATGATGATCTTCTCTTCGAGCGACAAACTACCTTGCTCAATAAAATGCAACAAATGCATGAAGAAGTTAGAGGTGGATTCAAATCATTCGGCAAGGCATTGCGAGGAGTTTTTAGATAGAAAAAGAAATGAAGAAGTTGAATGATGATTAGCTCGATAGAATAATTTGTTTAGGACTTTGTGTAAACATATTTTTATATTTAATTACTTGTGTGATGACAACCCGACTTAGTCGGAAGTATGTGAACTTGTTTAGCTTGCTTAGAACCTCTAATCATTATGTGTTATTAGTATGCTCTTTATATTTATCTTTGTCTCATATATCTATACTAGTTGCATGCATATATGATATATTTGTTTCATGCATATATATGTTCACATAGGACTTGATGCAAATTGATCACCAAAACAAAACTTTTCTCACAAAATTTTAGCAAAAATCAAAATCAGATGGGCGGCCCCTTATTAATAAGGGGGTCGGCATCATAGATAAGGGGGTCGGCCATCCAGATCACGAGTTTTACGATTTCTTTTTGCTTTTGACTCCTTTTTACCTAGCCTTAGCTATCCTTACCCAGAAAACTCAAACACATTTTGGAAACTCTTGAACTAGTTCAAATTTATTCCATTTCCAAACTATTCTCTTCTAATAAATTCCTTCCAAATGTTTACTATCATTTCATCATCATCTTCATCCATTATCAACCACCATAAACCTTCATGGCATCCACTAAAGCTTCCATTTCTAAACCTTCCAAAAGACCAAAAATCAACATCATACCACCAAAACAATTATTCATTGACCTCACTATTGATGAAACCAAAACTCCTTCTCTAAACTACCAAGTCTTATCACCAAGTGCCCCAAATACACCTTCAAAAACTCCATCTACAGTAGCCACTTCTTCATCCTACATTGATTACAAACCTAAATCACCAACCTCCTCCACATCACCATCAACCAATGGCTACTTAAACTCACCAATGTCTCCTCCTCCAAGAGTACCTCCACCACCTCTAACTTAAAAAAGTAGATCAATGGACATCACTCTCACCCTTTCATCAATTACTCCACTTGACATTCAATTCAATACTCCATCACCCTTACCACCTCTCTTTGGTCATCCTATTCTATGGAACCTTCTTGAAGCGGAGATTCATGCTTATGTTGTATTCGTAACCACACTCTTATCTTTGGATTGAGAGATGAAATCCAATACATGTTCTCTCACATTAAACACATGCTCTCACAACCACCACCACCAAATTCGCCACCACCACCATCACTTTCTCTAAACTAAACATACTCTATGTTTAGTCACTCATGTTTTAAATAAATTTCAACCAAACTGATATGTTTCAAAAGCTTTAAATTTATAATGACTAAAAATACCAATTTTATTATAGGGAAATACACGGGTAAAAGTATAACCCACGTATGTAGTATAACCTTTTTAGGTAAAACCAGGTCGTCCACATGGATTTGAGTAGTGTTTAGATAATTAGAAAGAAAATAGACTTTAACTTGAAAATAAATTTTTATTTTACCAATTATAATAAAAATGACTACTCGGATAGTTGAAAATAATTCCTAAGTGTTGGAAATGATCTTGAAAATGGAACCTTTAACTTACAAAAAGGATTTCTCGTCAGAAAACATTTTTACAAATTAACTTGATTAACTCAAGACTTATATTTAGTAGACTAGACCAAATTTGTCACTCAAATAGTTTAGTTACTTATTATATCAAAGCTTATTTTGTTTATCAATTCACGAAAGTGGATTTCTCGACACAGACGATAAAGATCATAGACAAATCTTTAAAACCACATAGATCATAACGGGTCTCTCGACCTATACCGATATGATTATATAATCTAAGTTGATAAGCAAAGACCGATAAGATAGGATATAACACGATTGCAACATAAGCTTGAGATTAAAGAGATCACGATCATACCAAACACTTATTCATTATCATAACATCACCGAGTAGTCATGAGAGATTTTAGCCTCTCATGGCTAAGTGGTTCATAACATCGCTTGATTCAACAATAAACTTCATTATTTCACTAAACTAGTATGATGATCTTCTTCGTTCTTGGTTATTTGATCTTGAATCTCCAAAAGGGTATGGTGTTTATGCTTGGTGGATGATTTGGAAAGGGCTTATGAGGGAAGTGGTGTGTGTGTGATTGTTATATGAAGAAATGAAGAAAGGATGAATTAATTTGCTTGAAATTTGTCCCCTATTTATAGGCTGAGTGAGGGGTGAAAGTGCAGCGCACAAAGATATTTGTGCGGCGTACTTGGTGATTAAATGCGAGAGAATTAAATGTTTAGTGAAGAAGTGCGACGCACTAGAGAATATGTACGACGTACTTGGGGTATTAATGCAGTAGCATTAAAGTCTTCATTTATTCTTCGTAGTCATATGGGAAGTGTGACGCACAAAATAGTAAGTGCGGCGTACTTGTAGAGTTAATGCTGAATTTGACTAATCTTTAATTCCATTGACTTGAGGATAAGTACAGCGCACAATTGGTAAGTGCGGCGCACACTTGCACTTTAGAGCTTGAACTTTATCTTTTTTTCTTTTATGTTGTGTTCTTTAGCATATAAATACTCGATCTTTGTTGTGTTTGAGCTCGGGATATATTCAAGTGAACCTGCAAGCAATTTCTTGCTATTAAGTATCGAAAGTTCACGAGAAATGATTAAAAATATACAAGTAACACCACCAGAAACATGTATAATTTAGGCGTTATCAAGTCCCTCCACACTTAGTTGTTGCTTGCCCTCAAGCAATCAAAGCGAGAAAAATAAAAATCATTTATCGTGACGTGGATAAAATTTAGATTTTACAAGTGTTTTACAGGTTTAGATAACTTTTCAGGCATTGACATATAACATAGCACCTCACAGGGAAATGTGTTTGATTTAAAATTCACTCAGCCACTCAGATAGGTTTTATATATTTTTGTGAAGACACTTAATTTTCACAGACATAATCTAGAAAAATACCATAGGCTTGTACTTGACACGTAAACCTGATCGAAGGGCAGAACGTGATACTGATGCGAGAGCATATATGGTATGTGCTTAATTACGCATACCATTTACCTAAGAAAACATGCTTAAAAGACCAAAAACATAGCAAAAATACATTGTATTTGTGTGTTTTCATTTGTATAGTGCAGAAAACAGATATCTAAGAAAAGGACAAAAACAAAGCCAAAACGACAAAACCGAGCACGAGTCAAGTCAACTAGTCTAAAAGTCAACCAAGACAAAGTCAAAGTCAAAGACGGAACCAAAAGCGAAGAAATCATAAATGGGCCAACCCATACCCAAGTTAATGAGCCGTATTAGCCCATTATGCTTTTATATTCAAGAAAAAGCCCATGATATAAGCCTTTTAGTTATAAAAGTCCAAATCCTAGCCTGGTCCAAAACAAAATAAATTTGGCCCAAATTCAAAAGCCCAATACAACACTTAACAACCATTAGCCATAACCCTTTAACTTTACAACGTTAGTCCCTCAAGGACCATCCATGCTATATCACATATCAATATGAGGGGCCAAAACTGTCAACTCCCACAACTCTTACCCTGTAAACCTAAAACATTTTCCCGCCCTTTCTACTGTTTATCGTCCCTGTCAATTTTCACCTCGACTTATGCACCCACAGATAAAAAACATCCCTTTCCCATTCAACCCCACATCACATGGGTCATTTGCCACCTTGGCAATCCCATAAACCCTCATTCGTCAAAAGGTTAAGATAAAAATTTCAATGGCTGAGATTATTGGACTTGGGGAGCACTCCAATTGGATGGCTAAGATTGGTTTTTGACTGACCTTACACAAGAAACACACCCTTGTTTTACCTCATAGAAGAAACATAATGAAGACCCCAAGCTTTGAATACTTTTCTATAAATAGGTCCTTGTAAGCCCGTATGAGGCATCTAGTTGTTAGCATCTAGTTTTTCAGCTTATATTTAAAGTTTTTTTAGCCTATTGTACTGTTTTATTAAATTTAATGAAATTTAAGTTTTATGTTAAAATCTTGTTTTTAAGTTAAAGTATTTTATGTTTTTAAAACTATTTTATAAGCTCACAAAAGCTCTTTTTATTACTTACTTAAGCTGTTAACTTAAGCATTGTAAGTTTTCCCATAACTTATAAAGCTTAAGTCCATTTTTACTTAAATTCACTCAAAAAGCTCTTTTGGGAAGATAAGCCAGAAAGGGAAGGGCTTATTGCTGTCACTAGCTTGTTCTTGAACAAGCTAGAGCTTGTAGACAAAGCTCTTTTGAGCTTATTTGCCCTGGTTTGAGCAAGGGCTTTGTAAGTCTTTACTTTTCTCATTTCTAGCTTAAAGTTGCTTATTTACTGTTTAGCTTATTTCTCTGCCTAATTACTGTTAATTTATGCTTATTGTTGCTTATTAATGTCATTTAATTCTTATTTATGCCTTCTTGTAGTCTAGATTTTATTTGCTTAAGTTTTCATTAAAAACTGTTAGTTTTAGCTTAGCACTGCTTATTTGAATTGCTTATTCTAAAGTGCTTATTTGTGGTTGACATTTGCTTATTATTGGTTAATATCCACCTTTTGTTATCTGTTTTCAAAATACTCAACTTAAATCTTTAAAAATCACTTTAAAAATGGACATGGGATACTTAAAGGGATGTTTGGGTTAAGGGTCCAAAATGGGTAAAAATAGGATAAAAGTTGCTTTTGGTCTTCAGTCAGTTCTAACTAGCTTTTAATAAGTCTATAATTCAGTTATTTTAAGTCTTTAAAAGCTAAAAGTCAAATTTAAGGTTTAAGGAATTTAAGGTTTGAATATGTGGTAATTTTAATTGAAATTTTTATTTGATAAAGCTTTTGAAAATAGTTTATAAGTTGGGTTTTCATGCTTGTTTATGCCCAAGAATGCAGTAGAGATTAGTGTGTTTAAGTAGGTTTTTGTCATTTGAGTTTTAAGTTAAAAACTGTCAAGTTTTCAAGTGTTAAGTTCAAAAGTTTGAAAGGCCATTTTTAATCTTAAAATTTAAGTCAATTAAAGTTAGTTTTAGTATTTGAAATTTCTTGCATAAGCTCTTTAGTTATAGGTCTTTATCTGTTTTAGCTTAATTTGTAGTTTAGGGATTAGATAAGCTGAATTTAGGCCTGCACTTTGCATTTTGTCTTTTCAGAGGGCTGCAAAAGCCAATTTTTCATTTTTTAAATCTAGTGTAATCAGCTTTTCACTTAGCTTTTTCATAGCTCATTTGATTTTCAAAATGCTTATTCTTTGTTGTTTTAGATAGCTTATCGTATAATCTTTTAGGGTCTATAAGTCCTTAAGCCATAAGGATCCATTTAAGGGATTAAAAATAAGCTTAAAAGTGCCCCCCTTAGGCTGTTTATGCATCAGTTGTGTCAAAAAGGCTTATTTGTTTTTTGGAGCTTTTTAGCTACTTTAATTTGCTTATTTTCTGTTCCTAAGTGCTTATTAGGCTAAGTTTAATGTTCTTGTAGCTTATTTTGTGTAAGGTTAAGCTTATTCATAGCTTTTTGGTTAAAACAGTTAAGTCACAAAAGCCTTTTTAGTTCTTAGTTAAACTGCCATTATAATTTGCTTATTTTCCAGCTTATTTAAAGTTTTAAAAAAAATGTTTTAACAAAAGTTGCTTATTTTAGCTTTTTGAAAAAGTTTGTAAAGAAAAAAAATAAAAAGCTTTGGTTTGGGAAGTCAAGGGTGAGCAGGGCTCGAACCCCTGACCTCAACCTCACCAAAGCTTTAACACACACACACACTCTATCACTCGCCCTTGGGACTTTTTCAATTACACTTTGCATTGTTAAATATTTATAGTCATTTAGTCCCTTTAAGCCTTCAGCCAATTTCTGCTTATTTCTAGCTTATTCAAATAAGCTGTTGGGCCCCTTTTATTTTTCTTAGATTTAGCATTGTCCAAAGCACTTTTAGTAATTTTTCCAGAATTTTTAGAATTAGTTTAATATTTTTTATGCATTTTTTAGAGTAAATCAGTTTTTAATTCATAAAAAATAAAATAAAAATCAAAAAAATATAATTCTTTTTTTTTAATTTTCTTTTATCATTTAGGACTTAGGAAAATTAAATTTGCTTTCGTAGGGTTAAAATTGTAGAATTTAGTTTTTTAAAGAACGGGATTTACATCTCGTTATCGTTTTTAGGTTTTTAACTTAAATTGCTTTCGTTTTAGGGTTTTTTTATTTGTTTTTGCATTTTAGATTGTAGAAATAGAATCCAAACCAAAAAATCATTGAATCATTCAAAAACGCGATCACGAACTAAATCACGATTTTCAATTCACGCCTCGATGGGAAACGACCCAGGAAGGTTTTTTAAGGTTTTTACTTTGGTTAAAAGTAAGAAATCTTTTAGAAGCCTTACGGAATACTTATCTCTCTATTATTGACCTTATCCTTATTATATATTTATATTATATTATATTTATATATATTAAGCGACTAGAGTCAATTTTTGGCGTCGTTGCCGGGGAGGTGTGATACGATATTCATGTTTCGTTTGAAGATTAGTTTTTAAAGACCCTTCCTCGTGAAGTTATCATTTTTCGTTTGTGAATATTTTCTTGTTATTAAAAATTAAAAAAAATTCCAACAATACTTTTCCTAAAGTATTGAAAGTACCAAAAAAAATAAAAATCCAACAAAACAAATCGTGTTGTTAATCGTGATAACCGGCTCACCTTTGAATTACAAACTATAAGGAGGGTATAAGGCGGGCTTGATCCAAGGAACATCGACCAAAAAGGAAGAATGCTTTTAAATCGCTTCGGCGTGCTAATTCCTTTCGCTCTCTTGTGCGTAGTTTAAAGAGCTACCGTGGACTTTTAACATCCGGTTACTAAAAATATTATGTTATTCTTGTATTTAGTGCATGCGCACTCGCTCTTCTTCGAATCTAGTTGGTGAATCTTCTCCTAATCTAACTACTTCAAATCCAAAACATCGTAACCGTAGACGTTCAAAGCAACCTTTTTCTCTTGAAGAATCTCAGGTAGATACGATGGCCGATCAACGTACTATGGCGGAATTGCTCCGTGCACCCACCGAGGGTTACGCAGAGGCAATTGTGGTTCCACCAATTCTCGCTCAGCATTTCGAGCTCAAGCATAGTCTCATTAATATGATGACTTCAGACCAATTCTTTGGACTTGAGAAAGACAATCCTCATGATCACATTCGTTGGTTTAACAAAATAACTTCCACAATAAAATACAAGGATGTGCCTAATTCAGCGATTAAGCTTATGCTTTTTCCATTCTCTCTTGCGGGGGCAGCCCGTCGTTGGCTCAAAAAAGAACCCCCTCGTTCTATTCTCACTTGGGAAGATCTTGTTTCCAAATTCATCAATGAATTATTTCCTCCCTCAAGAACGACAAATCTCTGAAATGAAATTTCCAACTTTCAACAACATTTTGATGAATCGTTTCATGAGGCATGGGACCGTTACAAGGATCTCCTTCGTGCATGCCCTCATCATGGTTTTACCGAATTGCATCAACTTGATACCTTCTACAATGCCTTAAACCCGGCCGACCAAGATTCTTTGAATTCTGCCGCTGGTGGCAATCTTTTGGAAAGACGTACTCAAGATGTGTTGACGATTATCGAAAACAAATCTAAGGTCCGCAATTCACGAAACAAATCGATTGTTTCTCAAGTGAAATCAAGTGATGTTAATTCTTTTTCTTCCTCTGAGATAGCCAAATTTACTCATGCAGTAAATCAGCAAACAAGTGTTGTGACAACCGTCATGATCGCTATTCTCAAACAATTTCAAGCAACCCCACCTCCAGCTTCCGTAAAAGCCGTTGAGGAAATTTGTGTTACTTGCGGTGGTTCTCATCCTTATTATCAGTGTCTAGTCGTCGATGGCAACACTTTTTGGGATAATATTCAAGGATACGTTTCAGCAGCCGCGGTTAACTACAATCAGGGTAATTCCGGTTATCGTCCTCCGAGTGTGGCTAATCAAATTCGACCACCGGGTTTTGCTCAACCAAATGTGCAAAATAATCAAAACCGGTTTAGCCAACCTCAAGGATATAATCGAGGAAACAATTTCAATCAAGATATATCTTATCAAGCTCCAATTCAACAAAATCAAGTTGTTCCTTTAAGTGAGTTAGAGAAAATTAAGAAGATAAATGAGGTTAATATAAAAGCCATGCAAGCTCAAATTAACAATGTGAAAAATGAGTTAAGAAATGAAATGCAAACTTCAATTCAAGCTTCAATATCTAACCAAACCAATGAGCTTAAGAACATAATGGCTAGTTTTTTCCAAATGAACACCGCTTCTACCTCGTGTTTGGAATCTCTCCCTAGCAACACCATTGCTAACCCGAAAGGTGAATTGAAAGTTATCACCACCCGAAGTGGTCTTGTTCTTGATGGACCTTCCTTTCCTATGCCTCCTCCATTCATTAATCTGGAGGAGGAAGAACGTGTAGAGGAGACTTTAACGGACCCGAAACTCGCTGAGTATACCATTAAGGTCCCACCTCCTCTTGTCCAAAAAGCTAAACCTCCTTCTCAAAGAAATTATGTGGTTCACCAAAGGGATCCTCGTTATCCTCATATCCCTTATCCGTCAAGGATGAACCAAGAAAAACGGCAAGAGAAAGATGAAGTCCAAATTCACAAATTTTGGCAAATGTTCAAACAACTTCACATCAATATCTCTCTTGCCGATGCTTTGATTCTAATCCCGAAATACCAAAAAATGCTTAAGTCTCTCCTTTCCAACAAGGAGAAACTTATTGAATTGGCAAACACACCCCTCAATGAAAATTGCTCAGCGGTTATCCTAAAGAAGTTACCCGAAAAACTAGGTGACCCTGGGAAATTTCTCATTCCGTGTGGTTTTAGTGAGCTCAAGTGCAAAGCCCTAGCCGATCTAGGTGCTAGCATAAACTTGATGCCACTCTCGGTTTGGAAAAAGTTAGGTTTACCCGAGCTTATTTCCACCCAAATGACCCTTGAACTTGCTAATCGTGAGATTTGTACTCCGGTCGGAATTGCAAGAGATGTCTTTGTTCCGGTTGGAAAGTTCACATTTCCCGCTGATTTTGTCATCGTTGATTATGAAAGTGATCCTCGTGTCCCCCTCATCTTGGGTAGACCTTTCTTACGGACCGCTCGTGCTTTGATTGATGTTCATGGAGAAGAAATAATTCTCTGTGACGGCAATGAAAGATTAATCTTGAATATGAGACATGACAATTCAAGCTATTCAAACGAACCTCATCAATAATCAATCAACATGATTGATGTCTATAATGTTTCACATGAGGAAATTCTTAAAGATTTGTTTGCAACAAATCATCTAAGTGGCAATCCCACTTCTTCTTCTCATCCTGACTTAACTTCACCAAAAGTTAATGATGATATCTTTGATCCAGAGGAAGACATTATTGAGATCTTCCTAAATCTTGATAAAACCAAAGATCTCCCTCCATATCATGATAAACCATTGAGTGGCAATCCCACTTCGATCTCGGAACCCGTGACTAAGTCTTCTTCTATCCCCATACTTACTCTCTCGAAGAAAGTGATTTAATTTGGGAAGAATTCGAAGCTTATCTCGCAAGTGATTCATTTCCACCGGGAAATAGTAATCCTTCATCTCCTCTCCCTCCTTTTCATAATTCTTTAAGTGGCAGTACCACTTCTTCTTCACCTAGTCTCCCGATTTCTGAGACTAGCGACTATTTTCTTGAGGAGTTCGCCGATGAACTCGCTCTTATCACATCACATTTCTACCGGGAAATGATGATCTTCCCTTTGATTCCGAGTCCGACCTTGCTAGAACTAGAGTATTGCTAACCAGATCAACAAGGAAATGACTCTATTCACGAAAGAATTGGTTTCTGATAAAAATTCTCCTGATGACAATCTTGTTGATACCATTTCTGAGATGTTCACCGATGAACATGCTCTTGATTACTCATCCCCACCATTATGGGATGATTATGATGATGAACTTTTTGATCTTGAGACCGTTAATGATGATACTTATGATGATCCTTTTTACTCCAAGGAAGAGAAAATCAAAGATTCTAAAATCTTGATTGATGAACTTGATCCCCCTAGATCAAGTGATTTCCTTCCTTTTCTCAAGTGTGACTCGGCTTTCTATAAGGATTTTTCCAAGTTTGATGCTTTGTCATCGACCAACAACGAGGACAAGGTATTTAATTCGGGTATACTCATTCATGAAAACCTCTTTGAAGACACTACTCAAACACCGGATAAGAATGTAAAGAACATATCTTATGCTTCTTTAATTCTTGAGGATTTTAATCCTCCTCTTTATGAACTTCCTTTCCACAAAGAAGTTCCCGGGCTCGGAGCTTTACTCTCGTTTTCATCCGAAAATGAGGAAAAAGTTTTCAACCCCGGGATTCTAACTTCTAAAAGAGTTCATACTTCTCTTCTCCCGGAATTATCTCATCGGGGCCCTAAAGCTTTCAAAGTCATTAAAATTCTTGAAAGCCCGATGGAGATTTTTCCTTGCTCTTATGGAGAGGACATCCGTATTTTGGATGTTCCATGTCTCCATTTCTATCCCCCTTGACAAGCTCAAGTATGGGGGTATCGGGTCAAGCTAAGTGACCTAAAACAAGCGCTTCGTGGGTGGCAACCCATGCTTATCCTAGTATTATCGTAGTAGTAGTATGGTAGTTATGTAGTAATGAATAAGTATTTTGTTATTGTGAGGAGGCTCGCCTCTTCCATTATCCGTGTTTTGTGTTGTGTTGTAATGTCCAGGATGTCCCGGATTTTTGAAGCCTCTCGTGCTCGCGGTTTTGTCCTTCGATCACAAGAGCTTCACATCCTCAGCTTCATTTTGGGAATCCAATATCCAAATCTTATCGACTAACGTTTATCTTTAAGCATACTTAATAAACGGCTTAGGATTTACGTAGAGACCCTTCTTAAAACATTGAGGACAATGTTTAGTTCTAGTATGGGGGGATCTATCGATTTGATTATGCCTGCAGTCGTTGTTTTCGCGTAATCCCGTTTTTACCACCAAAATTTCAAAAAAAATGAAAAAAATTAAAAAATTTTCAAAAATAAAATAAGTGTTTTGTCACAATTTTGACTTTCCTGCTGGGTAGAATAAGAATAAATTTTGACTCGATCGAGCGTGTTGAGCTCTAGCTTGTTCCTTAACTTTTAGACTAAGCGTTCGCGGATTTTCGCGAAGAACGAAAAATGATAGAGTTAAGTATGAGTTGGATGCTAAACAATGATTATTTGGAAATCTTAAGAGCTCATAAGTGTAGTTTGTGGCTTTTTCTCCCATAAGCTCCTAACCGGACTAATAATACGTGCTATTTTTGAAAATTAAACTTAAATCAATAATTTTTGAATTTAAAATGTAGTCGGTAGTAATAATTCTAGTCTTAGTTCAAATATATACTTAATTTTTTTAAAACGTAAATTTTCTCTATATCATGGTAATTATAAATGTTAAAAAATGAGTAATAATTATAAACATGGGCTGAATAAAAGTTGCTGCATCTGCCGGCTCACCACCGATGTTGCAGCCTTCTAAATGAAGCCCATAGTAACGATATAACCGAGGATGATAAAAGTTGTTGCATCCTTGCCGGCTCCAAGCCGATGTTTGTCAGCGCTTCTAAAAGGTCAGGATTTCCTTAATAATGAGTAGTTGTATTAAGTGTAGTCAATGTGAGTTAATAAATTATAGGGAAAATCTCTTTTTCTTAAATTTAAATATGCTTTTGAACTAAGACTATTTTATTTTAAGTTTTTCTAAATAAGTTATGTATATACGGGAAACCTAAGAGTTTTTGAAACCAAATATCCGCGATTCCCAATACTAGTCTCTGTGGGGTGTCAAAATCCTGGTCACTTAGCCGCAAGGTTGGGATGTGCCAAGACGAAAGTCGCTACATGGGATGATCTCGCCTTCAAACTCATTATTCTCGGGTGGAACGTGAAGCATAGAAATTTTGCAAAACGTTGATCCATGGTTGAAATTCAAAATGGCACATTCACCTAATATATATACATTAATTAGTCAGAAATTGAAAAGTTCACAAGTTAAGCAAATATTAGTAGTGTTACAATCTTAAACTTATATTTAACGGTGATTTAGTTTTAAGCTTGGTTTGGAATAAGTGAAAAGTCGGGAACGATGAATTTATCCTTTTTTTTGGGCATTTTAGGATTAAAATGCATCTTGTTCTATGATCCCTAAAAGTTATAAAAATAACGAAAGTCAAATATGTTAGTTAGTTGCTAAGAAAAAAAAAGAAAAATACAAAAATATTAGTGGTAGTTAGTGTATATATTTAAAAATGGTAAAAACGGGGCTTTTCTAAACTCTTGATTCTTTAATTCCCCTTGACGAACACTTAGCTACTTTTCGAGGTTATTAGTCGAGGGGGATTAAGAGTCTTAGTTTTCTAAGTGCTTACTTATAGCATTGCGTGAGGACACGCAATAGTTTAGTATGGGGGATTTTGGTATGTGCTTAAATACACATACCTTTGACCTTTAAAATCGGACTTAAATGACCAAAAACGTACCAAAAATACTTTGTATTTGTATGTTTTCACTTATATTGTGCAGGAAACGGATATCCGAGAAAAGGACGAAAAATCAAGCCAAAAACAACAAAACCAAGCACGGAATGGAAAAGCGTGAAAGTCAAAGTCGAAGTCAGAGACCAAAAAGTCAAAGTCAAGGTCAACCCCGACAAAGTCAACAGTCAAAGTCAAAGCCGAAACCGAAGAAATGTTAAATGGGCCCACCCGTACCCATCTAATGGGTCGGGTCAGCCCATTTAAACATATTATGAAGACTTAAAAACCCAAGTTTAAATTTAGGTCCAATGTCCTTATTTAAATCCACCCGGCCCAAACAGTACCAAAAAGCCCAATCCTTACTTAACCCCCGTTAAGCCCTATACCCCTTTTATAACTAACCCTGTTATTCCCACAAGGACCATGCGTGCAATGACACTTATATATCTCAAGGGCCATAGTTGCCAAATCCTTAAAACCTCATATACACCACAAGGACTTAACTTGCAAACCAATCAAACACGTTGAGGGGCTTGTTCTGCCAAACACCAAAACACTTAGCCCTGATTTCTTTTGGTTGGGGGGGGGGGTGTTTGAAATATAACAATATTACTGCACAATTAACCTATGATACTTTACGTCCCCCCACCCACCAAAACAAACATCGGTTTACTGTTTCAAACAGTACAATAAATACATAACAATCCTTATGTATGTAACAACCCAAATAATTAAACATCCAAAAGACACCTTGGCAATCCCCTTTAACCTTATTGGACAAGAACATCAATGGTTTGAGCTTTGTAACATCTTATATCTTAATTTCAAGACAGTTCTTGTTTGATGAGTTGCGAGGTTAAGATATAAAACACGTTGTTACAATAACTTAAGGGTTTTGATAAGTTTTCTCGATGACGAGCGAGGTACATGTAGTGGGATGCTTCTTTTCGTTTGGGGTTGTTGTGTTGCTAATTGCACCCTTGTGGGGGTAAGCAAAGTCATTAGCAGTTGGATTCGGATTTTGGAAGTTAGTCGAGGTTAAGGTTGACAAGACTCTTTGTTTTGTCAAGGAACCGATGATGTTGTGGACCGAGAGGTCATGAGTAAAAGCATAGTATGATAGCATTAGTGAAAGTTCGTTGGGATTCGAAGCGTGGTCCTAAGCTTACTTGGGAACGCAAGGATCAAATGAGGTCTAAGTGTCCTCAGTTGTTTGTCGATAGTGCTAATGCCTCGAGTAGTTAAATCTCGGGACGAGATTTTCTCAAGGTGGGGATACTGTGACAACCATGACTTGAGCAGGTTGGTCAAACCGTAGTGTTGACCTAAATGTATCTGTTGCAATGTATGGTTATGTGTTTATACGTGTTTATATGTGTTTGTGTGGGATATGTGAGATTGGATAATCAATCCATTGAGCGTGATCGTCTCATTGGGATTGGATTTGTGTTGAATTTTGTGAAGTTCATTTCGTTCACTTTTGGTGACAAGGGAAATGATTTCGGTGATTGAAGCGGTTTCGCGTTAATTGTGTCAGTAATTATACGTATACGTATTTTTGTGTTAGTAATTTAAGATAAGTTTAGGTTTTAGAGGATAAGCTAAGAGAAATGAGTTATTTGATGGAGAAATTTCATTTTAATCACTTATAGTGATAATGGAATTGATTGGGTATTTTGAGAGAATTGGTTTGGTTAATATGTGGATCTCTAGGTGATGGATTAAAATGAGAAGTGTGTCATTTGTGAAAGAAATGAGTTTGTTAAAATATGAGAGTTTTTGGAAGACTTTCTATTTTTAGAAAGTGAATTTGGAAATGAAAAGTTATTTTTAGAAAGTAGTTTTTAAGCAAAATGGTTTAACAAATTAGCTTAGGCTTTATAAAACTTAAGGTATAAATATAATTAATTAATTAATAAAAGAAAAGAAAAAAAATATTTTTTTTAGGCATGAATAGTAAAAAACGAATTTTAGAAAAAAAAGGAAAAAAAAGTTGTATTTGGAAACAAATTCTAATTGGGCTTTATCTATAATTAATATTGTGCCTATAAATACAAAACAAAACCCAAACCCCTACCCCCATACCAGTCGACCGAATTCAAGAGGAGAAAAGAAGAGAAAAATTTTAGGGTTCTTTTTCAAGGTAAATTTTCTAATTCATGTTCAATTCTAGTTATAATTTTTTAATTCTAGTAATCCAACATGATGGATTACGGTTATAAATTAGGAGTTATAAATTAGAGTTCTTAGGTTTCTGGAAGTTTATGATGTATAGGTCATGTTTGATCATTAGTTTAATTGTTTACATGATTGAGATCATGTGTTAGGGTTTAGATCGCCCGAATTAGTTGTCTAATTTACTGCAGAATTTTAGGCAGTTTTGTAACGAGCATAACTCAATCATAAAAGACAGAGCCGTCTCGTCGTTTTCGGTGGCCCTAGCCAATAACAACATAGAGACCATATTACACTCGTAAACTAAAAATAAATTGCAGATAAACTTGAATTATATGCCTCATATATGTA
>BQNB010050410.1:0-41520 GCA_026074375.1 Tanacetum coccineum | reverse complement strand
AAATCAGCCATAGCCATATCCTGAAACCCGGTCCAACACTCGAGAACAAAACACATCGTTGTCCTCTACCATTTCATAAAGGAACACATGGAAAAGGGTATGATAGAACTGTATTTTGTCAAGACGGATTACCAACTGGCCGACCTCTTCAGCAAAGCTCTTCCGGTGGATCGATTCAACTATTTGGTTCGTCGCCTTGGTATGCGCAGCTTGTCTCCAACTAAACTTGAACGTCTTGCAAAATCTCGATAACTCTTTGTATATATTTTATCAGAAAAACAAAATATAAAAATATAAAACCTATAAAAGAAAAATATAAAATCAAAAAATTCAAAAAAATTCAAAAATACCAAAAATAATCTTCTCCGACATGTCTCTCGACAATCGATAACATTTACGTACCTAGAAATGTTGATTAATATTGACACGGGTATATAAATGAAGTTCGAGCGAGAGTTTTAAATGCTTTCAAAACATGTCCTTTCATTTTTTTCTCTACGACTTCTAAGCAAATGTCAGCTTAGGACTCGGTCTCCAAAGAAAGGAAAATGTTCATTTATGTACATTTATCCTAAACAACGGGAAGCTCATATCTTCTCGGTCTTGAGCAATGTCATATAAACATTCAAAGTTTTGAATGCTCAAGAGAAGTTTTTAAGGAAAATGATGGTAAATCAGATATATCTCACATATTTTCCTGTTGAGCACAATTTTTCAAGATATTCTCAAAAAGAAAATTTTCAAATTCTTTCAAAATTGTGTGCTCAACAAACTCCCACTCCAAGCTTTCAATCTATTCTATAATTGAGGGGGAGTATAATAATATGATTCATTCTGCATGCACTCCTGTTCTCCCCAGACTTTGTTAGGCTCATGTGAATTCCGGACATTAATTTGTTTTTTAATTCACTAATTGTCAAAAATTGTAAACACATATGCAATTTTTGAGGGGGAGAATAGTGATTAAAATGTGATCAATACGGATTAATAATGGATACGATCTTCAATCTATAAGTGCGTTCCTAAACCTCGCATGTGCAAAACTCTTTCATAATATGATGCATATGTGTAGGGGGAGCTTTTTGGTAACTCTGGAAACTCTAAATGTGTCTCAAATGATTTCTCAGACACGTTGATTGATTTTTTCATCAAATGGTTTTATGGATCTTCATGGCAATATCTTAAAGACCGACCAACTGTTATTTCTCAGGGGGTTATAAGGCGGTTAAGGTTAGGAATGTCTGTTCCATGATCCAGCCAGAACCGGAGGGATCTACCCAGGAACTTTCCTCTAGATAGAGTAGAAGTCCTAGGTATGATTGAAAAAAGGAGTAAAGTGAGATTGGGAAAAATGTTATCCAAGGCATGAGTTATCACCGGAACAATCCCAACAAGGTGATAATGAGGACGCGTTGGTTTAACATTGAAGGGGTTGAAGAATGAAAAAGAATTGTAAGGACAAAGGGTGAAAAGAAAGAAGCCCTCCATACAACCTTAGGCAGAAACCGGGTCAATGCATAATCTATCGGTAATCACAAAGATGATTCTGATATTGAAGACAAGTCATCATGGACCCAGTGATGCAATCCCACAACCCCTCCTAGCCACTCAGAATCTCTCCAAAGATTTCTGTTTCATTCTCACGTAGATCAACCACATTTCTATCGCTTTCCATTCCGAGATCGAGATATTGAAACTGGTGCAGTCCGCTCCAGCCTCCGCTTCCAAATAACAAAAAGAGCACTTCTAGAGTCAGAGCCAACGTTGATCCCTCATCAAAAAATCTCACAAGACACAAATTCGAATATACAATATGTTGAACATCATATATAACATTTGGTATCATTAAGTCCAACGCATTATCCTTGTAATTGTGCCAGAACATCAGAGTGATACTCTTTAGTATTCAATGAACGATGGAAATCCACTCTTAGGCCAACATCAAACAAGCTCTTGGTAGGTGACTTGTGCGATTCTATATGAATCAAGCTTGTGACAACTGGAAAGAAACGATGGTGCGATTCCTACATGAATCAAACATGTTCCAGTAATATGAATTGACGTACGCCCCCCCCCAAACAGAAAGATAGTATCTATCTGATTCAACTCTTACTGTTTTGTCTACATTGAGACGCTCCGGTAACGAAACGGCAATCATCTTCGAGACCCTGTCAAGGTAGATTCCTTTTAAAAAAAGAGAATTCTCACCTGATACACAGGCAGTACTTATACTGATTAACGGGGAACCGTGGTTATTGCAACCATATTCGACGAAATGACAAAGACACTTTCGTCCATATTATGTTTTATATCTACCGATACTGTAGGTATTCCCCTGACGTTTGTAAACAGCTTCTAGTCCATGACGAGTCAGATTCAAGACCTCATGCTCAATCCACAAAGATTCATTCAGGATGAAAGCTCAAACTATCAAAGTCTTCCGCAATCTCTGATGAACAAGCACTTCCTCATAAGAACATTTTGTGGTTCAAGTAATCATGTTAAAAGAAAATGTTGAGGGAGATTGTTAGCAAGCTTTCAAGATCTTGAGCATGAGGGTGGAGACACAAGATCGCAAGGCGGCATAAAGAAACAAGGATAAAGATTTAGATATCTCAGTAGTCAAGACAAATCAAGGCCAAAGACCACGATATCAGTATTTTGTCAAAGTATATCAAGTTAAAGATCAAGATCCAAGATCACAAGCATGCAAATGGATCTTCAAAAGAATTCCCAAGAATACAAGGCTCCAAGTCTCAAGACGTCACAAGAAGGATCCACAATTGAATGACCACCCCTTAGGGGGAGATTGTTAGCCGTGATATTTAGTAAAGTGATGGTCATTAAACAATCCCGAGCCTTGTATAGGAAAACGTAGTTTTCGGGAATTTAGTTAAGCTAGTTGGGCCTAGTTGTCGGGCTCAAGCCCATTTGTTCTATGTACTGGCCCAACTCAAAGCCTACAAGAATAGTCCATCTCTTGGAACTATTTAAAGCCCTCTCCAAGTGTGGAGAGGGTGTTGTTGCTTCTCATTTTTCTTTTGTGAAACAAGTAACCATTTTTCTTTGTTTTTACTTTCTCTCTCTAAAATCTATTTTTTCTTATTTTTGTGTTTTGGTGATGAAATGATATCCTAACAATCTCAGCCGTAGATCATTTTTCTTTTATTTATAGCCGTTTGATGATGAATTGTGAGGTGTTCGATCCAATGAAATGATGACACGTGGTCGAAATAATTGGGAAGTGATTTGTGAACGAATTTAAGTGTTAAAAAGGAGCGGGGGAGTGTGGATTTGGTGATTGGGTTTGTGGGAAAAAAGGGCGGGAAATGCAGTTTGGGTTGTTGGAGTTTGTTACAAAGCCGCGTTTTCTGTTTAAAACTATGAAGAGTTGTCAACAATGGCCCCTGCGATTGCCCCGTCCAATGTGAAGTATAAACACAAGTTTGGAAATGACAAGATCAGTCCTTGTTCTTTCTTTCTTCTTTTTCTTCTTTAATAAACAACTTTTCACTTTATTCAACTTTAGTCCCTTGAACTTTCAAAACTCTAAATGGCCTTTGAATGTTTGCACACTTGTCATTATTAGTCCTTGGCTTTGATTTTTGGCTTTTGACTTCATTCATGCAAGATCGCTGATCCCGGCTTTGATCTTTGGATGTTTCTTCACTCTTGACTTGTCTCTTTCGTTCCTTGTCGGTTTTTGACTGTTTTTGCTTCTTTTTGTCCTTTCAATCCTTTCCTGCACAATTAGACATAAAAGCACACCTTTTTCTATTCTTTTGGCATTTTATTGGCTTTTATTTGGCAAAATCCCGGGTTTTTCATATATACAATTTAGCATTTATCAGAGTCAACTTGGAACCCGATGAGTGGATAAAGGATAATGGATGCTTAAAACACATGACATGTAACCGAAAGCTCTTCTCAACCTATAAATCATACAGCGGAGGTAATGTCATTTTTGGTAGTAATCTTCGCGGTAACATCATTGGCAAAGGTACGATTTCTAATGACTCTCTCAACATACATAATGTAGAACATGTAGATAACTTAAGATTTAACTTGCTAAGTGTAGGCCAAATATGTGATAATGAATGTAGAGTAAATTCTCTGAATATGATAGTGAAATCACCAAGGATGGTAAGGTTATAGGTAGAGGTATTAGAAGCAAAGGCTTATACATAATTAGGAAATAAGCCGAAAGACAAAATTGTTCTTGAAATGATTGATGAAAATTACATGTTGTGGCATAGGAGATTAGGTCACGCTAATATGCATCTCATTCAATCGTTAGCATCTAAGGAATTAGTTAGAAAAATACCTAAGCTTAAGTTTGATCAACACTTTTGTGATGCTTGCAAAATTGGAAAACAAGCTCACGCTAATCACAAAGCTAAGAATATAGTCTCAACAACTAGACGCTTAGAACTTCTTCATATGGGTCTCTTCAGAATATAGTCTCAACGAATAGATGCTTAGAATTCCTCCACATGGATCTTTTTGGTCCATCCGCCGTACGGAGTTACAGAGGAAACCGCTATACCTTAGTCATAGTAGATGACCACTCTAGGTATACTTGGACTATTTGATCAATTTGAA
This sequence comes from Tanacetum coccineum, assembly GCA_026074375.1. Classification (NCBI taxonomy): domain Eukaryota; kingdom Viridiplantae; phylum Streptophyta; class Magnoliopsida; order Asterales; family Asteraceae; genus Tanacetum; species Tanacetum coccineum. Next base: position 36,918 of record BQNB010050410.1, on the reverse strand, counting down.
ATATTTAGTAAGAAAATCCAAAACCAATTAGGATGTACAATAGTGTCAATAAGAACCGACCACGGTAGAGAATTTGATAATGAGGTGCAATTTGGAGAGTTTTGTAATGCCAATGGTATTACACATAACTTCTCGGCTCCACGCACTCCTCAATCAAATGGCGTGGTTGAAAGGAAAAATAGGACACTTCAAGAAATGAGTAGGACTATGTTGAATGAGCAATTGTTACCGCAAAAGTTTTGGTGTAACGCCGTAGATACTTCAACATACATTCTCAACCGAATCCTAATTAGAGTCATCCTAGGAAAAACACCTTATGAACTCTTGAGAGGTAGGAAACCTACTCTTGACTATTTTAGAGTGTTTGGAAGCAAGTGCTTCATTTTAAACACCAAAGACTACCTTACCAAGTTTGACCCAAAGTCATACGAAGGTGTCTTTTTAGGTTACTCACAAAATAGTAAAGCCTACATCATCCTTAATAAACACACTAGGAAAATCGAAGAATCACTCAACGTGACATTCGATGAAACTCCTCCACCCTCTAAGACATCACCCTTGGTGGATGATGACTTAGATGAAGAAGAAGCAATTAAGGTTACCGAAAAGAAAAACTTAGAAAATGACATTGAGGATGAAACTTTAGAGATTGACGAAATAGTCAATATTAAGGAATCTAGGAACCATCCATTAGAGAATGTCATAGGAAACCTTAACCAAAGAACCCTTAGGTCACAAGCCCAAAACCAAAGTAACTTCTTTTGTTTTATATCAACTATAGAACCTAAGAACGTGAATGAAGCCTTAGCGGATGAAAGTTGGATAGTCGCCATGCAAGAAGAATTAAATCAATTCATTGCTAACGACGTTTGGGAGTTAGTACCACAACCTAGGAATATGACAATCATAGGAACTAAGTGGGTGTTTAGAAATAAGTTAGACGAGAACGGTGTTGTTTCTCGAAATAAGGCTAGGTTAGTTGCTCAAGGCTACAATCAACAAGAGGGCATCAATTATGATGAAACTTATGCCCCAGTTGCTAGACTTGAGTCTATTAGGATATTATTAGCTTATGCTTGCGCCTTAGATTTTAAATTATTCCAAATGGATGTAAAAAGTGCATTCCTGAACGGTTTTATCAATGAGGAGGTATACGTGGCACAACCTCCGGGATTCATTGATTTTGAAAAACCGAATCATGTTTATAAACTAAAGAAAGCTTTATATGGTCTTAAACAAGCACCCAAAGCTTGGTACGATAGATTAAAAGCTTTCCTTATTAAACATGAATATAAAATGGGAATGGTTTTTACTAAGAAGAAAAGTTCAAATCTCATCATCGTTCAAATATATGTCGATGACATTATATTCGGTTTGACTTGTCAAGACATGTGTGATGAATTTGCCAAAATCATGCATGACGAGTTCGAGATGAGCATGATGGGTGAACTTAACTTCTTCCTTGGATTACAAATAAAACAAATGGAAGATGGTATCTTCTTTAATCAATCTAAATATATTAAAGAAATGCTTAAAATATTTGGCTTAGAAGATTCTAAACCAATGAAAACCCCTATGTCCTCCAATACTAAACTCATGAAAGGCAAAGAGTGTGAGTCGGTAGATAGTACCAAGTATCGAGGCATGATATGTAGTTTATTATACCTAATGGCAAGTAGGCCCGATATCATGTTTAGTGTCTGCCTTTGTGCCCGCGTCTAAGAGGCTCCCAAAACCTCTCATCTTAAAGTGGTTAAGCATATCTTCCGATACATTAAAGGCACTACGCACTTAGGATTATGGTATCCTAAGGGGATCAGCATAGAAATCGTAGTATATGCTGACTCTGATCATGCGGGAGATTATGTGGACCGGAAGAGCACTAGCGGTATTTATACGTTCATAGAATGTTGTTTGACATCTTAGTTCTCGAAGAAACAATTCGCTCTTGCTATATCCACTACCGAAGCCGAATACGTAAGCGCCGAAAAGGCATGTCAACAAGCACTATAGATGAAACAAGCTAAAGTTACGACCCATTTTTTACTAAGGTATATTTATAAACATTTAACTTTATAAATATTATTTCTCAATTAAAATTAGATGGTGATATAGCTATATAGAATTATATACGGTATTAGCTATTCAAAGTACTTAGTACTCACACGACCTAAAATTAATTAGGTTGCATTCGGACATTTACATGACGTTTTTCACGCATCTGTTATATTTTGTTGATTCATTTACTCGAGGTGAGTTCATAGCCCCATGTTTTAAATTTATAATGATTTACAAGTTTTGGGGTGAGAAACATGCATGATTTTACAATTGGACACAAGTGGACATTTTTACATTATGATTACGTGTTTGCCTAAGTAGCGATAACCCTCTGAGCCCACAATCATGAACTGTCAATTACTATGTGAGCGCGAATGTTATGAATAGATCTATTTGGGATTGACATCCCCGTTCGGGTGATTAGCTATCACTGGACAAACGAACGTATACCATGTCGGATTTGGGATGTTGCGGGTTAGAACATCATCACGGGCAATGTTGGCAATTTATATTGCAATTCATTTATGTCGAGCTTCAGTGTCATGAGCTTAGGGAAACGTAATTACATTTTTGTGATGTTTGCATATGTTGCATTATCATACACTTGGGAAATCTTGTGGTCCTACATTATACATTTTACAAACCTATGAATTCACCAACATTATTGTTGACGTTTTAAAGCATGTTTTCTTAGGAGATCAATGAGGTACAAGACAAGGGATACATTGGTGGTTGTTTTTTGATTATTATATGCATTAAAGATTCTACCGGTGCAGTACATTTTAGGAAATATTTGTTATGTGCGAGAATCAACATAAATTGGTGCAGAAATATGTTTTTTTGGACAAAAATTAAATATGGTTTTATGTATATGTATGTATATAATAGATGCTTTGTTATAATTTATTTGCTAAAGATCATATTTGTGTTGTTGTGCAAGGTGGTTTATGTTCTTCGTCTAACTTGCATTACTTAAGCAAATATTTTTTTTTAGTTAATCTAATAGATTTTATGTTCTATTTTGTTTCATTGGCTGGGATAAAACCATTAATCACATAGGTAACAGTCAGATTTCAACTAAAGACCAAGCCCGGTGAAACGCACGGGTAGGCACACCTCGTATAATTGAAATTTAAATGCAATATCAAGTACATCAAATTAAATAAATAATATCAATGTTTACAATTAATTATTCAAATACCTAAAACGACAGATTACATAATACTACTAGTAGGTCTAGGTCCAATGTTCCTTGCATGCTCGACATGTTTGGTAACAGACATTGGCTTAGTAAATGGATCATCTAGATTATCATTTGTATGAACTTTGAGAATATTTAATTAGCCTCTATCAATCACTTCTTATATGTAGTGAAACTTGTAAAGTATGTGTTTGGCACCTCTTTGAACATCAGGTTCGTTTGCTATAATAATAGCTCTGGTATTATCGCAAAACATATCCATCGGTCTTTCAATACTCGGGACTACGCCAAGTCTAAATATGAATTTCCGTTACCCAAACAGTTTCCATTACAGCTTTAGCAACAACAATATATTCTGATTTTGTAGAAGACATCACAATAGTACTTTTCTTAGCACTTCTCCAAGCAACTATACCTCCATTAATGATGAAAACGTAGCTTGATTTCTATTTGGTACCATCTTTGTCATTTTCGAATCCAGCATCCGTGTAGCATTTAACACTTAACTCTTCATTGGAACCATCGTAAACAAGAAACATCTCTTTAGTTTTTCTTAAATACTTAAGTATGTTCTTCCAAGTTGTCGAATGGCTTTCATCTGGATTATTTTGAAATCGACTGGTTAGGTTTCTTAAAAATGCCACATCAGGTCTTATGCATCTTACAGCATACATGATGGATCCTACAACCGAAACATAAGGAACTACATTCATTTGCTTCACTTCTTTGGGTGTTGTTAGTCCTTGAGGCCTTCTAAATTCAACATGGTGTTGCATTAGAAGACTTACTCTTTCGGAAACATCCATCTTAAATTACTTTAATATTTTATCAAGATATGCACTTTGACTTAGTCTAATTAATCACCTTGATTTGTCTCTATAGATCTTGAATTCAAGGATGTATACAACATCTCCTAAATTTTTCATAGAAAAAGATTTCCCTAACAAGGATTTTACATCTTGTAGTTTTAGAATATCTTTTTCCTATGATTAATATGTCATCGACATATATATTAGGAAGATTTCATGACTCCCATTGGCTTTCATATACACACATGGTTGATCAGGATTTTAAACAAAACCAAAATCTTTGATCTTTTCATCAAACCTTTGATATCATCTCCTGGATGCTTGCTTTAATCTATAAATGGATATTTAAAGCTTGCATACTTTCTTAGGATTTTTAGGATCAACAAATCCTTCAGGTTGAACTCAATAGACATCTTTGTCTAAGAAACCATTTAAGAAAGCATTTTGACGTCCATTTGCCATATCTCATAGTCATAAGATGCATCTATGATAAGCATCATCCTAATAGGTTTAACGTTGGTTATTGGCGGAAAGGTTTCTTCATAATCAATCATGTGGAATATGTAGAGGGGGTGAATACGTTTCTATTTAAAAACTATAATAATTTTGTATCAAATACTTGAACAATGGTGACACAATATGAAGAGTGTAAATACTAGTTCTACAATAACTATACATGTGGTAGTAAAGCATATCCAATGATAAAACCATAAACACAATATCCACGACATACACATAATCACAACAATATAAACTACAAGTCACAAAATCATTTATATAATGCATATGTAAATATAAAGCGATAAATGCAAATATAAGTGTAAAGAGATAAATAAAAGGAAATGCAAAACGGACACGATGATTTATAGTAGTTTGATAACAAAGCTCCGCTTTACCCTACTCTACTCCCCGAGTATCCAACTCGAGAGTTACTTTACTAGTCAACAAGATCCCTTCTCGGCGGAGAAAAGCTTTCAAGTTTCTTACATTATTTTCTGACACTAAGCTAGATGTCGAGTTCTTCTTCGGGTATAACCAAACCGGTTATGTTTTATGTCCCAACATAACAAACCTTGTGTTTTAAGGCCTAAACACATAAACCACATCGCTTACATTATTTTTTGACACTAAGCTAGATGTCAAGTCATAATCTTTGCTAGAACCAATCTACCACTCACCCTTGTATTTTGAGGACTAAATACTAACCGAATCTCACACTTATGTTCTAAACTAACACACTAACCGGATCTAACCACTACTAAAGATTAGAATACATGTACTCGATGTATATGTAACAAATGTTACAAATAGACTAACTAGACTACATAACTTCGTATCTTGATGATGACAAAAGTTCTTCTCTTGCACTTGAGGAAAGAAAGAATTGATATAAGATTGGATCACAATTAAACAAGATTAAAAAAGTTAAATGATCAAAGAAAAGAGGATAATAAAAGACATTCAGATCAGAGAAAGAGCGTGCAAAAGTCTGGAAAATAGTTAGAAATGAGCTACTATTTATAGGAGTTGAAATCTGTCTGTCAAGAATGTGACGGCCACCAGATATATAAGGGGGCTGTAAGACCATCCTATATTTAAGGGGGCCGTTCCTGACAGACGCTTTTGTTTTTGTCTTTTTGTGGTGAAATAATTTTCTGGTGAAGATAAGACCTGTTTTAGGGGGAAAAATAACAATATTTGAATTTTGAAATAATTTTGAAATAAAACATTTCTTTATAATTTAAAAATAATTTTTCTAATTAAATTTTGAAAAATTATTTTGTTACATTTATAAACATGTGAAGTTTAAGACAAAAACTTATTTTTTTATAATCCTACAAGTTTAATGTTTGTTTATACATATCTTACGTGATTTACGTCGGGTGAAAACAAATGTCTGTGTTGATGTAGACTTGATACGTCGAGGGATGTTAATGCATGTATGCATTGATTATTTGTAATTACGAGTAACTTGCGCACTTTACATTATGTATTATCTGTTACATGTTTGTCATCACCAAAACATAAAAAGACTGTATAGATTAAATATCGTAATATTTGCACTAATAATCTCCTACTTTTTGATGATGATAAAATATGTAAATTGTAACTTATAGTAAAATGTAAAAGTCACTCGTTTACACTCCTTTCTTCCCCTTTTGTCGAAACAAAAAGGCACCCGCTCAGAGTTCTTTATCACCCAAGTAAGTACTCTGAGTATATAGGCTGATTAGGTTAGAAGAAGACATGAGAAATGAGAAGAAGGTAGGTGCTCCAAGTATATAGATTGGAGGTATGAGAAGAAGACATAAGAAGAAGGTAGGTTCTTCGATTGTATAAGTTAAAGGTATGAAGGTAGGTACTCCAAGTATATCGGTTTAAGGTATGAGGAAAAGACATGAGAAATAAAGGTTGAAGGTGATTTTATGTTTCTTGGATAGTTTAGAAAAGGTCATGAGAAATGAGAAGTAGACATGAGAAGAAGGTAGGTACTTCAAGTATATAAGTCAAAGGTATGAGAAGAAGACCTAAAGGTTAAAGATGATTTTGAATTGGAGGAGGTGAAGTATTTAGAGTATGGATGAACCCTTCATTGTATTTGATGATCCTATATCCTATCCTCCAATAAAGGTGAGCTTGCATCATCCTAGTAAAGTCTTCTATCATCACAGTTTAACCAACTCCACACTATTTACTCACATATCTTTGAGCTCCCCCTGGCTCATTGCATCCCCATGATAATTACATTCCTTGTATATTGACTCTAGCGGATCCATGGATCAAATTAATTACCATTGATGCTCAAGAAATTTGATGAATGTAATATAAATAAATAGGATGCTTGTAAGTGCTCCCCTTTTGTGTATGCTCCCCCTTATTTGGGGCACCAAGGAATCAAGATATGGATGTGTGCTATAATACAAAGTTAGTAGACAAGTGCACATATTTATATATAGCAAGACATTAACGGGGAACTATACATGCACTTTTAGATGTGAGTATTCTAACGTATGACACTATGAAAGAGAATTAGAAACTAGACACATGCAATCATATTTTAAAATCAACAACCTAGATGATAAAATAAAAGGAAACGAGATGTGTGTTTAAGGACTAAGATTCAACCGAATTTTAATAAAAGAGAATGGGATTTGTTTATTGATTGACACATAAATATTATGAGAATGATTTCTTCCAAGATGTCATTTAGACAAGGAGTATTAGCATGTTTGGAACGACATGTTCCTTATGATATCATTATCTACCAAAGATGATGATTTGGATAGACTTTCATCAAGGTTTGTATTAAGAGATTCGTCAAAGGTTGTACTGAGAGATTTCTAAATCCTTAAGGTTTCTTTGTAAAGAATTATGTATGCTTTTCGTGTTTGGGGTGTTTAAGGAAAAACATCATCATAAGACTTTAGGTCAAACTAAATGTTAGCAATAAGGATGATTTATTGAGAAGACATAAGATGAGGATGGAAACGAAAAATAAGATGAGGATGGAAACGATATGCTTTCGGATGTGAATGAAAATGATTCCATAGAGCTAAAATGTGAGGAAGGACGAGGAAGAATAAAGAGGGAAGGTGTTGATTGGAGGCTATCAAAGACGATTACTATATCATTTGCATTGACAATGACAAGCATGGTGTGAAAAAATGACGTGCATGTGATTCTATAAAGACAAAAGTGGACAATTGTGAATCCATAGGTTTGTTTGGTGTTTTGTTGGTTTTCAATTTTAACTAAAAAGGTGATTATGCGAAATGAGGTGGTAGTTCTTTCATAGTGGAAGAATAGTGTAAGACGCAACAATGTGGTGACTCAATAACACTTGAAGATTGAATATCTTCTTTATGTTCTTTACTTTCTAGAAAGTGGAAAGTTTTACGAAGGAGTGACATTTTCATTTCGCAAATTACTTAAATATTTTAGATGAAATAATTAAGTTGTCAAGAGATATTAGAGGAAATTTAACAGTAACAAGTCTTTTTTTAAGTGAGAAGAAACGTTTAGAAGTGAGAAGAAACGTTAGATATGAGAAGACTTATTAGAAGTGAAAAGGAACATTTAGAACTGAGAAGAAATGTCAGAAGTGAAATGACTATTAGAAGTGGAAAGACTATTAGAAGTGAGAAGACTATTAGAGATGAGAAAGCCATTGACAGTGAGAAGAACCATTTAGAAGTGAAATGACTATCAGAGGTGAGAAAAGACATTTACGAGATGTGATGACAAGATTTGTATGTTAGGGGATTTGTGTGTTGTGATATATTGTGAGTATAGTGATTGTAAGGATTGTGTGTAAGAATGAGACGCATTTCATTATGAAATTTACTTGACTATTGACAACATAAGCAACAATGCTTATAAGTGTTGGGATATGAGGATGACCCGTTGATCTATAAAGAGATATTAATGTAACACCTCCATTTTTGACATATAGCAGCGGAAGCTAATCTGGGGTATTACTTCATGGATCAACAGACATAAGCATAGAAAACGACTCATAAAGAGACATTTTAGAAAATTTAGTTATCATTCAATATAATCAGAGTTTTACAAAAACAGAGGTCCCAAAATCTACATGAAAACATAAAGTTTGAATGATAACAAGTTTGAACGTCCTCAAGTCCAATGTCACTCCGTGCCATAGGTTGGTCAATTACCTAAGATAAACATGCTAAAAGGGTCAACACAAAGGTTGAGTGAAATTCATAGGTTTATGATAAATAGTTAAATACAAGTCATCATAGACAGTGGGTTACGTTATTATACACCCATAAATAGTAATAATTGAATACAAGTTATCATAAGTGGTAATAATTGCAACACATACAATTATCATGAAAAACAGTATTATTGCCCTAAGCTCATGATATCAATACGTTAACATGAAATCATCGTAGTGACATTGGTTGAGGAACAAATGTCCCCGTGGAAAGGTAACTTGCCAAGGTTACCCATTAAGTCAAATATAATGCGTTTGGCTACCCCATGATTGGGTATACCAACGGGAGTCTTCACCCCCAATAGATCTATCCATAATATTTGCGTTTACTTGCAAGTAATTAATGGTTCATGATATGGAAATAGTGGCACTGGAAGGTACTTAGGCAATAATATATTTGGATAGCATACAGTTGGAAACACACTTGCATTCATGGTTTAAGCATGTATCCCCCTTGCGGGTTTATAAAACATTCAAAAGATTGAAATACAAGGCTATGACCTCACCTTAATAGGGAAATCTGATTGATGGCAAAAGTATATGAAATGAAAGTAACGGCCTCGTCACGTAACCTGAGGGTAATATGTTAAGTCTTAGTTTGATTGTTTATGTTTTAAAACTTCATGATGATTAATCATACGTATTATTTTGATTTATTAATTTATGGAAATATTGTATCACTGTTCGGGCTATCATAATTCAGAGGTCATGCAGTAAACGTTTGAGGAGCTAGGACACTTTAAATCGTAAATCCAGCAACTCGTCAAAACGTCTACCCAAATAAAACCCCTCACATGAAATTCCCTAGTAACGTGATACGTTATAGATTAAATGATAAGATTTTATTATTTTAGGTTTCTTCAAAAGCTAGTCGATGATAAATTATGTTATATATATAACATAATTGTTTTATAATGTTTCGATCGATGAATGATAACGACAAATGTGTCGGGCTTTAATAAAATCGAGTCTTATAATATTTAAATATATTTTTATAATTAATAAAAAATATTACATTTTATACCTTTGAGAATATGAAAATGACAATATATACCCTTGGTATATATTTATTTACAAAGTTAATCCTTTATAAAATCTTTAAACCCTTAACTTTAAAGAATGGCAAAACAGGCCCTTGGGGTTTTAAGTTTAAGAATATTACATTTTTATCCCTTCTAGTTATAATTTCAAAATATTTATAATATTTACCCCTTGCATGAAAAACGAATTGCATTTTTAGTCCAAAAACCATAATAACATGTTCTTAACTTTAAAACCAATTTTGCAGCTTATGACTTATAAAAATAAGTTAGTATAAGTAATCTTTACGAGCTTAAAGCTTATGAAATAAGCTCATGAGCTTTAAAACATAAAACGGGTTCGTTTGGTTTTGAAAAGCAAACGTGATGCTTAGAGTTTTTAAAAGTTTACCTTATATGATCTTAAAGATGGTTAGGAGCTTATTAGGATGATAGCAAGCTTAAGCTAGTTGCTAAATGAATTTCGAAAGGATTTAAGGTTCAAAATGAACCCGTTAGGGTTATGGTTTGGTTTTAAAAGGTTTTAAACAAGTTTTAATCTTATGCAAGGATTATAACAAGACTAGTAAAGATCTAGGATATCACAAGAGGTTATAGAACAAGTGTAGGAGCTTACTATTACCCAAAATGGGTCGAGATGGGTTGTTATGGTTCGAATGGCTTGGAGATGAATCAAGAACGCCTTCTTTCTCTTCTATTGGCTTCTAATATGCTTTTTGGCTTCTAAGACTTCTGCTTAAGTGACCATTTTGAGTGTATAAGAGTTTTAGATGTGAGTTGAAGTGGAGAGGGTTCGGTTCTATTTATAGGGGTCAAAACTTGGTCAACAAGGTTTATGCCTTAGAGTGGGGATAAAGGATAGCTAGGATAGCTAGTTGTAGTAGTATTGAGAGGTGGAGGGATGTGGTGAAGCTCGGTGTACAAAAGGGTGACGAGGTGGAGGGTTTCTTGGTGATCAAGGTGATGACGAGGCTAAGGGTGACAAGGAGGTGATAAGTAGCTTACAAGGAGCTTATAGAGGTGCTTGTAATGTGTGGTGTGGGTTTAAACTAGGTTAGAACAAGGGTTTAAGGTGTACGAGTTTGATTAGGGTTGCGGGTTAAGGTTAGGATTTAGGTTTAGGGTTTAACCGAGCTAGGGTTAGGGTTTAGGGTTAATTAGAGTTTAGTTTAGTGTTTATGATTAGTGTCTAGGATTAGGATTAAAGTTTAGTGTTGATTTAGGTTTAAGGATTAGGGTTTCGTATAGAGTTTAGGATATTGGGTTTCGGATTAGGGTTTATGGTTTAATCCGAATGTAGATTAGGTTTTAGGGTTTAAATGTGTTTAGATGTTGTTGCTAAGAGAGCTTGTAAGCCTTGCTAGAAGAGTGGTACAATCGGATTTCAAAAATGGAGGGAAATGAGCTTATTTGAATTTCGTGCTTCAAGAACTTGTACCTTGTGCTTTAAAGATGTTGTACACTGGATTTGGGAGGGAAATTGATATTCAAATGTGTGCTAAGGAGACTTGTACATTTGCCTTATTTGTTTGTACATTTATTTTGAATGGAAATAATATATGAGATTAGGGTTTTGATATAAATGTTAACGGATAATGTTCATTTAGTAATAACGTCATAGAGGATATTAGAATATAAACTTGACATATTAGATCGTTTACTTGATATAAACGTAGATAGAGATGGTATAGGTAGTTGCGTGAGCTCGTTTACTTTAGTTATGTAAACTACGTTACATAATAGAATAAAGCAAAAAATTTCCCGTGAAAAAGTAGTATTTAATATAATATAAGTGAAAATTATAGTGATGAAAATTATGGGTTGTTACATTCCCCCAACCTTACAGAAATCTCGTCCTGAGATTTAGTTGAGTGATAGAGTGATATTTGGAAACATAAGTTCTAGGCTTCTACAGTTTCTGGTCTGATGGTCTATTTTGTTACAATTCTTACACCTGACAGTGCAAGGTCCTATGTGATGCAGTGTACACTTCCTACACAGGGGATGAGGTCTATTATATCCATGGTTTCCATAAGTCCTGAAGGTTTCCCGCCTTCCATTTTTGCTGCTAGTGGTAATCATTGTTACGGTTGTTATTGTTGCGTTTATCTTGGTAGTTGTTGTTGCGATTGTTAAAGTGGTTATTGTTGTTACGATCATTGGGGTTGTTATTGTTGCTGGTGGTGTTTCTCCTATCATCAAACTTTCGTTTGTGATCATTGGTTCCTTGCTCAACACCGTGCTTTGTTACCTGATCCATTAACCTCTGGGTTATAGTAATTGCTTCCTCTAAAGTTTGAGGCTTTGAAGCGGTAACATTTCCTTCAATCCCCGATGAAAGCTTCCATAAGTTTCTCAGTGTTTGGTACCATATTTGGACATAAGACTGCTAATTCATGGAATCTTCTAGCATAAGTCTTGAGATCATTTCCTTTTACAACCAAGTTGTAAAATTCGTCTTCCATTTTCTTGACTTCAGTTCGCGGGCAATAATTATTGGTCAAGAGCCTTTTCAATTCAGTCTAGGCTATCTTGTTGGCTTGCTCTATTCCAATAGGTTTGGCATAGGAATTACACCAGGACAAGGCATCCTCGGTGAGAGTACCAATAGCAAATTTTACTTTGCAGTCCTCGGTACTGTTGCTACGAGAAAAATACCGATTCAGTTCGTTCAAACCAACGAATGAGACCAACAGCTCCTTTCGTACCATTGAAGTAGAAAGGTTGGCAACTCATAAACTCTTTGTAATTATATTTTCTTGCTACAGGAGTTTCTCTTGGTTCAGTATTCCTATTTGGATTGTCAGTACTAGCCATGGTTGCAGCTTGTGCTTCCAGAGCAACAACAACACTATCAGTAACTAGTTGCCGGATGGCAGCCTGAGTCATAGCTGGTCGCAGTGTTTGATGTTCCTGTCTTGGAGGCATATATCATCATATATAACACAAGATATTCTAACAGAATAAGAATCCATAAAATGATATAGTCATATCACAAGTTAAGGTATGAAAATTATAATACAAGGACTTGTGATCATTCTTTGATATTACATTGCAGGATATAACGGAAAATTTTAGAATCTAAGACTTCCAGAGATGAGCACTCTAACATGCATATGAATCATTAGGTTTCTCAGGGACTAGTTCACTTCCCAGTTGTTGCAGTATGATCCATAATGAGTTATCTAACTCTGCGAAGATAGACTTATCAAAGGGATAGTCTGGTGGTGGTATAATTTGTAACACCCCCAAAATGGGCCACAGTAGAAATGATGTTTTGGGAGTGTTACTTCATAATACCATTGCACCAGTCATGAGAGAACGACCTCTAAGTGTCGTTTTGAAAAGTAATCTTGTATTATTTAGACTCCAATGCCCATCAAGTAAGCACCTAGAACTTATGTACATGAGAAAACATTTTTTAAAACGTCAACAATAATGTTGGTGAATTTATAGCTTTATAAATTAAATGAGGCGGATAGCAAGATTTCCCAGTAATAGAGTAACAAATACAATATTATAAAAATGTATTACGAAATGCACTAAGCTTATGACACTGAAGCTCAACAATGTATGTATCAACTACATATAAATGATATGCCCAATGTAGATGTTCAATCCATAATATCTATGATTCCGACATGGTATGCGTTCGTCGGTCCGTTCAACCGGAATACTAGCAAGTGCTACTTGCCCGAACGGGGATGTTAATTCTCAAATAGATCTATTCATAACATTCACGCTCACATAAGGAAATTCAACAACTACATATATGCAATTGACATTTCATGATGAAGGGCATAGTGGGTTATAGCTACTTAGGCAAACTCATAATATTTGAATTTAAATGTACTTGCATCCATTTTGTAAAACAAACATGATCTCATCCCTGAGATTTGATAAATGATTGAAAAGTAAAAGATGGGGACTGGTATGTGATTAATTACACATACCTTTTACCTTTAAAAACGAGCTAAAATAACCAAAAACGGACTTAAAATGTCAAATATACGCTTGTTTTGCTAATTGTGTTGTGCAAGAACGGATATCTAAGAAAAAGACGAAAAACGAAGCCAAAACGACAAAACCGAACACGGAATGGAAAAGCAAGAAAAAGACAAAGTCAAAGTCCAAGCCCAAGTGTAGAAAAGTCAACCCAAGTCAACCCCGACAAACCCGAAGCCAAAAAGTCAAGAAAAACAAGTTTAGGGACTAAACTTGTTAAGTCCCTAAACTTATTTAAAGAAGAAAACAAGAGAAAAGAAGACAAGGGCTCAAACTGCCAAATGCTCAAAGTTAAACCACAAGTCAAAGCTGCCAAGGTCAAATTATTATACTAACAAGGACGTGTACTGTAATAACTTATATAACCCTCAAGGGGTTAATTTGCCAAGTCCTCAAACCTTTTAACACCACAAGGACGTGTGGTGCAACAACCCTTACCACTTTGGAGGACCAAAGTTGCCAAACCCACAAACCTTCACCCCAATATTCGAATTACTGTACATCTCTTTCGTTTGTTCTCGCCAAATCTCCATAACCCCACAAACTGTCATTTTCACTCCTCGTTTGACCTCCAACATACATCCAAATCTTTCACTATCCATAACCCTACACCCCCCACATGGCTTTTGCCATGTTGGCAATCCCAACTCCCACCAAAAGCATCAAGGGATGATAATTTTCGACTTGGGCACCAAGAAATTTGAAGGGCCAGGATTGTCTCTGTCCACATACTCACAACAAACACACTTCCTTTTGTGTGTCTACAAGAAAGCACACTTGCAAGAAGACAAGATTTCCAAGTGAACCCTAGCTCGTTTTTTTCTATATAAGCTTTGTAAGCCCATTGTGGCAAAGTATGTAGTTTTAGTTTTTTAAAAGTTTAGTGTATTAAGTTTTCAGTTTAATGTACTTGTACTTCACTTTTTTTTAATGAAAATTCAGTTAAGTTAAGTTTTATATTTGTGTTCTAAGTTACAATTATTTCTTTAAAACCTTTAAGCTTTCATTTAAACACACTTTATAACCTGTTCTAAACTATTTTACAAGATTTTAAGAAAAATTCAAAAGAGAAACAAAGGTACTGTTGATTTGATCAAAGATTAGATGAATGAGCAATTTGGGATGGCTCATTGGTTTTGCCTAGTTTAAGCTTATTTATAAGCTGTGGGTAGGATTTTAGAGCTTATTAGGTTTCAAAAACCCTGTTTTGAGCAAGGGTTAAAGGTACATCTCTTTTAAATTTTGCTTAAAAAGTTACTGTAGCAATTGCTTATTAGCCTATTTTTAGCTTATTAATGTTCTTGTGTGCTTATATGTGTTCATTAATGCTTAAGTATGCCTGTTAGTGCTTTTCATTTCATTTTTATGCAACTTTATTAAAATCTGCCTAACTTAGCTTAAAACAGTCACTAGCTTATTGCCCTTTTTAAGTGCTTTTTTTTTAGCTTTTCATCTTTTTATTGTCTTAAATTGCATAAGTAGTATTAGTCTTTCAAAAATTTCAGTTAAATTTAGCTCTTATAGTTTTAAAAATCCTTTTTAAAATATTAAGGGGGTGTTTGGGTTAACAATGAAAACGGGTCAAAACATGGTTTGGTATGGGTTGGGGTCATTAGGTTGACTTTAGCTTAAGTATTAAGCTCTATTGAGTCTGTTTTTAAAGGTTTTTAAGTTTTAAAAATGTTTTTCAAAGTTTTCTAAGTCACCATTTGAAACTGTGGTGTTTAAAAAAGCTACAAGAGCTTATTTCATAAGCTCTTGTAATTGTGAGTTGTGGTTTTAAAAAGTTGTGTTTTTGTGTGTTTAAATCAAGCTGTCAAAATCTCTTTAAGTCATTTGACTTTGTTGAGTCAAAGCTGTCAAAAAAAAAGTTAAGTGTCAATTTTTTTAGCAAAAAGCCCATTTTTCATTCTCAAAAATCAGCTTGTTTTCTTTGTGTTTAGGGGCTTAAAATTTGAGCATAAGCTCACTTTAAGCCACTCTAGATCTGTTTCAACTTTTCTTTTTCATTTGAGCTTATTTGACAGCTTAAAATAAGCTGTCAAATTAAGCCCTTGTTTTAGCTTAAGTTTTCCCCTGGTGCTAAGGGGCCAACTTTAAGCCCACCATTCTAGCTTTTTAGTGTACTTAAGCCCTAGCTTTTGGCTTATCTTAAGAGCCCATAAGCTCTTTGATAAGCCCTCTTAATTTCAGACCTTAAAAAGCCCTTTTAATAGCTTATTTTTAAGCTCAAAGTTGCCCCTTAACTGTTTTTGCTTAGCTTTAGTATAGAAACTGCTTATTTTCCATTCTAGCTTATTGAGCTTAACTCAATTGCTTATTATTGTTCCTAGTGGCTTATTAGGTTAGTGTGTTAAGTTATTTTGCTTATTTCCTATTTCCTTTGCTTATTTAAGTGTTAACTGTCCAAATGACAAAGCCTTTTTGCCCTTAAGCTCAATTTCAGTTTCTGTCTAGTGTAGCTTTTTCTAGCTTATTTAGTGATTACATTTAGCCCTTTAGTGCTTATTTAGGTTAGTTTAGGCCCCCTCTTAGCTTATTTAGCCTAAGTTTTAGCTTAAGTGTCTCAAGTGTCCAAGACTTAGCCAATTTAAGCCCTTTAAGCTCATTTCAGCTTCTGTCGTTTTTAAAAGCTCATTTTTAGCTTATTCTTAGCTTTTTACAAAAAGTTGTAGTTTTGAAAGTTGTTAAGCTCAATAAGCTTAACAACTTTGGTTCACAAAGTTTTTCCAAAAAAAAAGAAAGGAGACAAGGGGTGACCCGGGTGAGCAAGACTCGAACCCGGGTCTCTACCCTCGTACACCTCTCTTTTTATACACACACTTACCGCTGCGCCCTTGGGACTTTTACGTTAGTATCCCAAGGGCCAGGGTATTTAAGGGTGTTTTTGGCTTTATAAGCCATAAGCTGTTACAGCTTATTTGCGGGCTTATTTATAAGCAAATTTTTAGTTTCTCATTTTTCGTAGGTAGAATTTAGTGTCTAGTATTTTAGGAAAAAATTTCAGAATTTTTAAAAATCGTTTAGTATTTTTTATAATTTAATTTAGTTAAAAGTTTAAAAAATTCATAAAAAATACAAAAATTATCAAAAAAATATTTTTCTTTTTTAGAAAATTTTATTTAGTCATATAGTTTGTAGGAAAAATATAAAAATTTTCGTAGGGTCATTTTTATAACTTTTTGCTTTTTAAAGAACGGGTCCGGGTGCGGTTTTTGTCTTGTCTCGTTTTCTAGCTTAATTTCCTAATTTTTAGGATTTTCTTAAACGTTTTTATTTGTTATTGCTTAATTTAACTTCCTGCACTCTCAAATCATTTTTCTCATTCAAACTCCAATCTTCCGACTGTGTCGATTCTCCAGTCCAGCCTCGTTGGGGATAAAATGACTCGGGAACATTCTATACTACTTCTCGGTATCATTGACTTTGTTTCTAGACTATTCTTACTATATATATTTTATATTTTATTATATACTATATATATTTTAAGGTGTAGTTTGGACCGATCAGCGTGTAAGTCGTGTGATGAACTTAAATTGGAAAACGCCAAACTTAAAGAAACTCAAGTTAAATTTATTAAATTTGATAAAAGTGCTAATTCAATAAGAGAAATGTTAAACAATCAAAAGTCACCTAGTTGAAAAATAGGTCTAGGATTTGATAGCAATAAAGCGTCAACAAGCGAAACTAAAACCATGAGTTTCGTTGGATCGTTCGCTGAAAAAGTGACGGACGGATCCACCATTAAAGGGCACAGATCCACCTTACCTGGATCCGTGAGTCGCAAAGATAGCAAAAAAAGGGACAAAACACGTTTTTAGTCCACCTATGTCCTCTAGATTGGATTTTGTTATTACTAGCAAGAAACTAATACATAATAGCATTTATAAGTCAAAGAAACCGTCTTTAAAACCATTACTCAATAGCGGTATAGGTTATGTCAAAACCGAGTCTAGATCGAAAACACCTCTACATAAGAGAAACATTTCTTCTCAACCAAGATACAACACACCTCAATCTAGGAGAAACTTTAGACAACCAATACGTCAAAATTTCTATCCTATGAATTGGAACAACTAACAAAATCAAGGCTTTGTACATATGGGAAATTGTATCCCATTTCAATATCCTAATCAATTGCAATTGTCTGTACCGGTTAACCAGAGATTTATCTTAGTGACTTTAAAGACCTAGATGAACTTATTTAAGCTTCCGCATTTTAACTTTGAATCTTTTAAATTTAATCGATGTAAAACTTATTATTATTATTTAAAACTTTGCAACGGTGTTTATTTTTCAAAATTTACTAAGCAGGTCGTTCTTTATGCTTGTACTTGAGATGCTCATAAATTCACGCCTCCGACACTATTTCGTCAGGCCCCGTCGGGGGTGTGACAGTCATGGTATCAAGAGCCAAGGTTAATAGGAACCAGGTAGAATAAAATAGGTCTGGACTATAACCAAATAAGTGTATCTACGTGATTAGTGCCTTTACGTGATCTTACATAGTACGTAAACATAACTAAGAGCAACGTAGAGAGACTAAATAGATATTAAATACTAATTATCAAATATTTCTTAAGTATTTCTTAATTCATCCATCATACGTGCTCATGACTCATCATTCATTCATTTTGCATTCATCTAGTTACCCATTCACCCATTCATATTTTTGCATCATGCATGGTTGATATAAAGATGATTTATATAAACTTTGCTTGTGCAGGTTATGGCTATTTCAGTTATCTTGATTTCTTCGGATTCATCAGAGGATAGCGTGGGGACACCTGCTGGACGAGTGATCTTATCGAGTACTATCCCAACAACTATTCCTGACACCACTCCAGTGAATATACTCCCACATTCTATCAGACTGACACACCTGATTCCCACAGAGACACCTATCATAGCACCTACAAACCACCAACCCCAGAAGCTATATACCAGCGTCTCTGATTACTCACCTGCATCTTATTCAAAGTCTGATCCATCTGAGGATCCATCATCAGACCATATACCACCATTACCAACTATCTCACCATTTTTATCATCGGATGATGACACCACAGATAGTGATACACCAAATACACCACCATCACCTACCAATGGTACGCCTTTTACTGAGATTACTGCATCTACCCAGTAGATCACCTATCATACTCCGTCGGTTATGATTCTATCACCTAGACAGCCTATTCCTCATGGTCGACCGTACCGTTACCATCTTAATGGGCCGGTACACATGATGACTACGAGGAAGAGGGTTGGACCGTTACCCACTCATCGTCTTGCTGTGAGACATTCTATCGATCATTCTTCTTCAGATTCGTCATCAGAGGCATCATCAGATTTTCATTCGGATGCTTCATCTGATCCTTCTTCGAGACACCCATTGTCAGATCCATTCTTCACCAGATTTACTGAGTAACATCTGCGGTCCATCTACGCAAGAGACGTAGTCCCCATGACAATCTGTTACCTGCATTAACACCTGTATCCTAGAGCTTATCTCTCTCATCCTGCTGATTGGATACCACGCCTAAAGAGAGTTATGGAATCGTGGTTATCTGGCAGATGTAGATGTTGATCAAGAGAGATTAGTATGAGGGATGATGCTATTGTCAGTGATAGTGATAAGCCTCATTAGAGTAGACTATTGATACCAGAGATTCAAGCAGAGATTGAACGAGTGTATTGCCTACAACCCACATCCCCAGATGCTCTACGTATAGAGGGATTGATGCTAAACTTGTAGTTGAGGTTGTTGATCGAGATGAGATAGAGACGGGTGTGAGAGGCCCGGTTAAGGTCAGAGTTGAGAGGGTTACGCATCCTGTGATGCCAGGTGATATCCTTCTTCCTGCTCAGGAGGGAAGCAGTAGAGGCTACATATGAAGATACTGGGAGATTTGGATCGAGAGGTTCCATGATCGACACACAGGCTATCCTAGCCAACGTATACAGGATACTTGAGAGAGTTCAGGAGAGCAGAGTACATAGGATGTTTTGGTTTGAGTTGGCAGTTTTTGCTTTGACTGAGGGATTGCTGAGTGGAGAGGATAACATGAGGCTATAGAGGCACCCGCGAGTGTTTGAGATTCAGAAGAGTTGACCGACCTCCCGAGTGTGGCATGTCACGTATGCTGAGGAGTTAAGGCATATTTGACGACTTCATTTAATGATCGAGTGAGAATCTGCAGACTGAGGCGTGTGCAAGGAAGCACATGGCTACGTCCTTAGAGATTTTGTTAGTAATGCAGCATTGATTAGTAGCGTTTAGTCTGATAACCGTAGTGTACAAGACTCAATATTTACTGTAATTGAACGTTGTGATGTAATCACAAAGTGTTTCGATGATATGAAATGATATTTATCTATGATATGTATGTCCTAATATATTACATATGCTCATCGTCATGCATTATGGGATTTAAGTGAATATGTATTTTGATCGTGTATTTTCTATGTGATTAACCAATAGTTTAAATTTAATATATCCGAGTTATGATCCTCGCAATTAAAACCTAGAAATCTCATCGAGTGTTATGTTGATATTTTTAGGCAGATTGCCATAACACCCGATCTGGAGCGTCCATTGACTCACTAAATCTCTCATTTCTGCCTATGAGAGAAGATTACACATAGAAAAATTGACGAACAATACTTGAAGGAATAGTCTCAAAGCATGGATAACTGGTTTCGATCACTCTGATCGCGATGGAAAAATTTACTTCACATTTTGGAAATCTCTACATAAAGCATTAGGTACTCATGGAATATGAGTACAGCCTTACCATCAGAGACCGATGGTCAGAAAGTGAGAAAACATTCAAACGTTAGAGGATATGTTACGTGCTTGTGTACTCGACTTTAGAAAAAGTTAGGATAAACACTTACGTGTTAAATTCTTTCGTATAACAACAGTTTTACCAACCAGCATTAAAGGCTGGCTCCGTTTGAGGCATTGTATGGGCGCAAGTGTCGATCACCCATCTGCTGGGCTAAAGTTGGAGACAGTCAGCTCACTGGCCCAGAGATCATCCATGAGACAACCAAGAGAATAGTTCAAATCAAGAGCCATATCCAAGCCGCCCTTTGACGTCGAAAAGAGCTATGCCGATGATAGAGACGAAAACCTCTTGAGTTTCAAGATAGGAAATAAGGTCATGTTGAAAGATATCCTCAGAGAAGGAAGAATACGTTCGGCAAACGAGGAAAGCTGAACCCCGTTGTTTATATGGACCTTTAATATCATTGCCAAAGTAGAAACGGGGTTGCCTACCGCCTTGAACTTCCAGAGAAGTTGAAGTAGAAGATCATAGCACTTCACGTCTCAAATTGAAGATTGCATGGCTGATAACCGCTGGCTATATCCGTGATGAGATCCAAGTGGACGACAAATTGAATTTCATTGAAGAACCTGTCGAGATTATGGACCGTGAGGTCAAGCGTCTGAAGCAAATCCGTATTCCGAATTGTCAAAGTGCGCTGAACTCCAGAGAAGTCCTGAGACCAAATGCAGAGAAGAATACCCGCACCTTTTCACCAACTCTGCACCCGCCGCAGAGGTTGCGTCCTAAGCTTTGAGGACAAAGCTTTTTAAACGGGGGAAAGAAAGTGACAACCCTAGAATTTCGTCCTTTCAATAATTAGCCTTTCCGTGTAGTAAATTTGTTTTTAAAAAAGTTTCGTCTAAGCTTTTTTCAGTTTAAGCCGGGAAGTTATTTCTGTTATTACAGAGAATCGTCTCCGTGAGCGAACTCGTGACACCCACAAGCGTTGTAAGTATTTTCGCAATAGCCACGTTTTTTAATTTTTTAGAGCAATATTTAAAATTCGTATATACCGAGTGTACGGTTACTCGTTCGTATTTACGTGATCCGTGGAAATTAACTACACTTGTTGTGGGCATGCAAGCTTGGAAATTATTTCATACAACAGCATTAACTATCCTAGAAAGTGGGGAAAATATTTTGTCCCCTTTTGGCATGCTCAACCGTCACACACCTACATGTATACATAGATTCAAAAAATTTTGAAATCAAAGCACCTATACAAACTAGCATGGTTAGAGGAAGGATTATACTAGCAAGCTTGTATTTGAGATGCATTTGGACCTTTGGCTCTCTTGTCTTGTTTTCGGTACACACACACTAGTAGTGTGTGAAGTAAACATTGTGTATATAATCCATCTCATATTTATTTGTTCATTCATAACACACACATACTTGCATTTTTAGTTTTTCTCTTCTCCTTTGTTCCCTTAACCCACGAAAAACACCAACACCTACACAAAACCATACATTTTCATCTTTGATCAATACATATGAAAGATATATTGTTCGAGTTGATTGTTATTTCATCCGGGTAATTTATAAAACAACGTTTGGGTTGTTCTTAGTTTCTATTCACCTTTCGTCGTGTTTCCTTTGTAAGTCATCTCTTGTTTTTCATAAATAAGTTGTACTTTTGCATCGTATAAAAAATACAATAATAAAAAAAAAAAAAAAAATAAATAAAAAATAAAATGAATAAAAAAAAAAAAATCATTCCGAACAAGGTGTACAAAGCGATCCGTTGTGAAAATCATTATCTAGTTTATATAAAAACTACAAGTCTCAAAGTTTAATATTTTGTATATAAATGAGAAACCATAAAAAGTATTGTACATTAGTGTCATAAAAGTTCGCTGTGACTATTTTTGATAAATAATATATAAAGAAGTATATATAATAAATAATATATATATATATTATATATATATACGGCAATATCGTTTATTTAAGATTATCGTATATTAAGTTAAATATTGCTTGGCTAAGTATTAAGTAGAGGTTGGATTTGTTGTAAGCGTAAGTTGAATGTCGAAGAGGTTTAGGTTTAGAACGGATTTGTTGCGATATTTGAGGTTTTTACAAAATAGATCGGATATTCTTTCAAGTCAATAAAAGATGTACTTTTGTAAAACGGTGTTTTCCACGTGTCGAGGAATGGGATAAAAAATGGAAAGTCGATATTTTTAGAAAGGTCATGCCGAAATTTTGTAAACTTTATAAAAGCGTCGAAAATATACTTTTATTATCAAACTTATGATAAAATGTAGAAAAACGTAAGTGCCGAGTTTAGGTCAACATTTTTAGTTATTGAGTCAACAGTGATGTGTCGGGACACTAAAAGACGAAATATACTAAAAGATGAAATACACTAAAAGACGAAATGGCACTAAAAAGATTGAAATACACTAAAAGAAACGAAATACAACTAAAGGACTAAATCAATAGAAAGAACGAAATGTCACTAAAAGATCAAAATATTACAAAAGACGAAATATACTAAAAGACAAAATACACTAAGAGACGAAATACACTAAAAGACAAAATACACTAAAAGACAAAATATACTAAAAGACGAAATGTACTAAAAGACAAAATACACTAAAAGACAAAATACACTAAAAGACAAAATATTTTCTAAGATGTTTTGAAGTGTCGAGACTGTCAAAACTATAACTTTTCGAAGTACTTTTAAAAGGGATACCCTGTGTCTACACGTGCTCCGGATGATCAGATTTTTTGTGTAAGCGTTATCGTTGTACATCATACTTAAACGACAACTATACTATAGGTTGTCGCAATGAACGTGAGAATTACATTTTTTACTTGATGAATCCTTGTGATCCACTACCCGTAATAAGGTGACTTTATAGCCCCAACTTCTTTACCTCGTTTTGACTAATTTTTATAACTTGGGTTAAAACATTGCTTTGCTTTTAAAACTGTACACAATTACGTTGCGTAGAGATTTTCCCTGTTTAACGTGTGCCTAATTAGCGTTAGACCGCTACAGCCCCACTTATCCTGAACCGTCAAACTCTTGACTGGAGGACCGGTCGTGGAGCTCGCGTGTTATAAATAGATCTATTGGGACTAATTATCCCTATCCGGGTGAGTAGCGCTCACTACCCACGGGGCTCCCGATAAACGGATATATACCATGTCGAAACTTAAGAAGGTAGTCATGTCAGTATACCTTCGGGGGCTTGTTTCAACCTAGCAATATACTATGCTATAAACGTAATTAGCTTCGGTGTCATAAGCTTAGCGCAACGTAAATACCTTTTTATGTGAAGTTGTATCTGTTATAACTGTCGCATACGTTTTGATATCTTGTTCCACTATAACAACGTTTGAACTAAACTATGAAATTCACACAACTTTATGTGAGTTTAAAGCAATGTTTTTCTCAGGTGCTTAGTCATCGATATGGTTGATTGACTTATGTAAGTCTATTTGCCTTACACGTTTACCAAGATTATCTAAGTCTTTAAATACCAGTGTTGAATTATTAGCTTCCGCATTTTAAATTTGAATCTTTTAAATTTAATCGATGTAAAACTTATTATTATTATTATTTTAACAACCTTGAACGGGTTTATTTTTCAAAACGAACCCTTAAGGTCTTCGTTTATTCCTCCGCCCGGCTTTGTACTTGATATAGTTCTCAATAAAGTCACGCCTCCGGACACGTATTCCGTCCAGGCCCCGTCTGAGGGTGTGACAGTACTATTGAACTTTTGCTTATATCTGACCCGGTAGCATCGGTTTATTCGTAACTATCTTCTGATAAAATGGCTTTTTTAACATAACTTGGAAACTTCTGTTTTTTTTCTAGTTCATTTTAGGATACGTTTCTCTGGATCATCATAGCGTACTTCCACATATCCACTCAGAGGAAGGTCTTTTCGTAAAGGATGACCCTCGAAACCATAATCTGTTGACATACGGCGTAGATCTGCAATGAACCGCGGCGAACCCGCGGTTCATTGCAGATCTACGGGTTCGCCGCGGTTCATTGCAGATCTACGCCGTATGTTAACAGATTATGGTTTCGAGGGTCATCCTTTATGAAAAGACCTTCCTCTGAGTGGATATGTGGAAGTACGCTATGATGATCCAGAGAAACGTATCCTAAAATGAACTAGAAAAATGAACCGCCCATTACCAAATTAGACTCCTAGTTTAATTAACGTCGGCCAGTCGTGTTGAGTCTGCCGCTCAGTTGAAAACTATGAAACAAGTCTGCGGTAGTTCAAAACTGGTAGTTGAAAACTAGAAAAATGAACCGCCTATTACCAAATTAGATTCGCCGTCTGTTTCCCAGGGTACAACGTCCAAAGCTGTTGCACAGCCGGACTAGACAATCTGACCTGAAAGATTACGGAAAGGATCGCGGTATAAGATCGATGATAACTGCTGGAAGGCCGCTCAAAGCTGCTGCGTATGGTTATTTTGGAGTTCGTTTTTTGTGTATCTCCAAAACTGAATGAGAATTGTGCTGTATATAAGCAAACCCTATCTTGGTCAACAAGCCAAAGATGGTTGCTAAAATTCAGCCGGGTCACAATCCACACGATTTTGAA
This sequence comes from Tanacetum coccineum, assembly GCA_026074375.1. Lineage (NCBI taxonomy): Eukaryota > Viridiplantae > Streptophyta > Magnoliopsida > Asterales > Asteraceae > Tanacetum > Tanacetum coccineum. The sequence goes on along the minus strand of BQNB010050410.1, from coordinate 11,648 downwards.
ATGTTGAACTTATCAACATTCTAATCTCAAAGCTGGTAGCATCAAGAATATTCTGGAACCTTATAACAAAACTGGTAGCAAAAAGATAGGCGCGTAGGTGAACCACCGGAGCTGCATTCGTGTCCGCAGGTCGCGCGGGCTCGCATGAGTTCAGTGGAACCGAACCCAACTTGGCCCAGAAATCCATTTTTTGCACCCCCCCCCCCCCCCCCGCGCGTAGACGTGGGAGCATAAACCCCACAAAGGAATTTACAAGCAACTACCAAGGTTTCATTATAAACCCAATCCCACTTCATACTTTGGGCGATGTGGGATAGTTCCAGATTCGTGTTCCACGTGCCTCACTTTGAGTCACGATATCTCATTCATCTCTACTCCATTTTGGACACACTTTAGCTCATTGCGAAGCTCTCTTGGAGGAGAACGCAAAGCCCCAATCTAATATAAAGATATCTAACATCTACATATATTAAATAGTGTCCAAAGTTTGTAAATCCTCACTTTGCAAAACCATATTTTTCCAACATTTAGAAATAGTGATTGCAGTTGATGTCCTGCATAAGAAGGGAACAAAATAAATAACAAATAATACTGATGGGGGGGCCTTTGATATTTGTTAAAAATGATAATACAACATTTGATGATCGAAATCAGATGATCAAATTACTGTTTAGAGGTGCCTTTACTATTTAAAGCTAAAATAATGAAAGATATATATCTAAAATCTAGGCAATTAAGAAATTAACATGTATAATGACCAAAAGGTTGATGTTTCTAGTAAAACTTACTCTAATAAGTGATAAAGATAACATTATGAAAGTTAAACTTATATAAAACATGCGATGAAGATGAATAAGTTAACTTGATTTATCTTCTCATGAAACTAATACCCTCGTCTTGATCGTTATACTCGGCCGATACTTATGACTTATAAGTTTTGGCATGATCCCTTATAAAAAAACATGGACACATAGAACTAATGTAAAAAGGAAAAGAGAAATGCTAGATCCACATAATTTATACAAACAAACTCCCACATAATGATGTGGCAAATGTGATGAACCAATCATGTTGTAGTATATTTTCTCTTTTTTATTTTTCACTATCCATAGTTGATTGACACATGTATGTGTGGATTTCTTTTTGTGAGTATTATGTGGATGTAGCATTCCTCTAATTCATTATCTAAATCATCCACCAGTTTACTCATCTTACAAATACCATCAATTAAACTCAACCCATTGACTACACCTATATAGTTGTATTGATAGGATTAGACAAACTATACTATTAACATAATATTATAAAAAAAATTAAATAACACGATTTATGAGGATGTAAGCATTTGAAAATTCCTTTGACCCGTTTGACATATCAACTAAACTTTTAAAATGTAATTAGAGCGGAGGGAGTGGTCGGCTATTTAGCCTGGCGCCAAGCCTTAGCGCGAAAAAAGGCCATGGCGCACCACTCCCAGCCTGGCGCCAAGCCTTCTCGCGCCATGGCTAACAGCCCACGCGAAACTTATTATTATTTTTTTAAAGTATTCGTTGGAGAACCGTTGGGTGGAGCGGTTTTTCAAAAAAATACCCCAAAAATCCTAATTTTACCCCTTTAAAAACCCTATAAATACCCCCTTCTTATTTCATACTTCACACACATTTTCAATACATCTTCTACATCAATACTTCTCTTTTTTCTTTCAAATATGGATCAAAATAATCTCAACGTTTTGTTTTTTTCAACCAACCGACACATACGATCATTATTATGCATCTTCACCGACTATGATGATATATGCGGATATGAGCGTATCAACATTATGTGGGTTTGTGTGATGCAATGAAGCCGGGGTCGATGATGTCCCAAAAGGGATGACATACCTATATCGTAAACTAGAAGAGCATGCCGAGAACAAAGGCTAATCGACGCCGCTTATTTTGGCGACTACGAGTATAACTAAATATCCTGGAAGAAAAGTTTATGGCGGCATGTATCGTACGAGCTCTAGACTTTTTAATAAAATACTCAACGATATCTTAAGTTATGATGTGCAACCCCTGCCTGAGTACTTTAGTTATTTTAGATCACGGCTCGATGCGACCGGTCGTAAAAGTATTGGTCCTATTTTAAAGTGCACATCCGCCATACGCCAAATGGCGTACGGCACTTCACCTGATGCATTTGATGAGTATTTGCAAATTGCTGAACGTACTTCACGAGAATGCTTAGATCACTTTACTAAGTGCATTCACGTTTTATATTATGATAAGTTTTTAAGAAGGCCAACTGCAACTGATATTCAAAAAACATATGAATTGCACGAAGAAAAACATGGACTCCCGGGAATGCTCGGGAGTATCGATTGTATGCATTGGGATTGGAAAAACTGCCCAAAGTCGTTACATGGGCAGTTCAAAAGGAGTACTAATAAATACCCAACTCTTATGTTAGAAGTTGTTGCTGATCAAAAATTATGGATTTTGGCATGGCGATATTTTGGGGTTCACTGAGTGAATAATGATTTATATATTTTATATGTTTCCCATTATTTGATGATGAAAATGCTTGATATAGCTCCAGAGTGTCTGTTTGTTTAAACGTGCATACAATAAAGAGAAAAGGTTACTATTTAGCCGACGTATTTATCCAGCATGATCTACGTTAGTCAAAACGTTTTCTGTTGCAAGGGATGAAAAAACATTGAAGTTTAAGGATAGGATCAAGAATACTTCAGAGAAAAGATATGATTTGGTCATTCGGAGTCCTACAAGGTCGTTGGGGTATTATACGACAACAACCGCGCGCACTTCACCTGATGCATTTGATGAGTATTTGCAAATTGCTGAACGTACTTCACGAGAATGCTTAGATCACTTTACTAAGTGCATTCACGTTTTATATTATGATAAGTTTTTAAGAAGGCCAACTGCAACTGATAATAAAAAAACATATAAATTGCACGAAGAAAAACATGGACTCCCGGGAATGCTCGGGAGTATCGATTGTATGCATTGGGATTGGAAAAACTGCCCAAAGTCGTTACATGGGCAGTTCAAAAGGAGTACTAATAAATACCCAACTCTTATGTTAGAAGCTGTTGCTGATCAAAAATTGTGGATTTGGCATGCATATTTTGGGGTTCCTGGGGCGAATAATGATTTAAATGTGTTATATGGTTCCCCATTATTTGATGATGAAATTGCTGATATAGCTCCAGAGTGTCCGTTTGTTGTAAACGGGCATACATATAGGAAATGTTACTATTTAGCCGACGGTATTTATCCAGCATGGTCTACGTTTGTCAAAACGTTTTCTGTTGCAAGGGATGAAAAAACCTTGAAGTTTAAGAGAGTTCAAGAAGCTGCAAGAAAAGATATTGAACGGGCATTCGGAGTCCTACAAGGTCGTTGGGGTATTATACGACAACCCGCGCGTGCAATGCAAATCAACATCCTCAAGAGAATCATGTATTGTTGTATAATTTTACATAACATGATATTGGAAGACGAGGGATTTGAAGTTAACTTGAGAGATGTGTTCGTGAATCCAGCACCGAACATTGTTAGAGACTGGGTCGAAAGATGTGACTTACATGTTAGGAAGACAAAAGAACTTCGCGATAGGAAAACACACATCGATGTTCGACAAGACCTTATGGAGCATCTATGGAATAATGATGATAAGTAGTTTGTGTTTTTATTTATGTAATGTTTAATTTTATTCAATATTTAATTTTATGTAATGTTTAAGTTTTATGTAATGTTTAAGTTTTATGTTATGTTTTAATTAAATAAAATTTAATTTAAGTTTATTTAAAAAAAATAAAAAAAAATAATAAAAAAATGCTATGGCACCAGAATTCTGGTGCCAAACCAATGCCACTGAATTCTGGTGCCATAGCATTTCTGGTGCCAAACTCCATTTTGCTGACGTGGCACCACTTTTTGAGTTTGGCACCAAAAGTTTGGCACCACCACTCCCAGTGCTCTTATCAACTAAGCTTTTAAAATGAACTTATCTGAGTAACTCCTGCAAAAAAACATAATACAACACAAATTGATCCATTGATATGAACCGGATCGATAATAGAATTGATAGAAGAAAATAAACAAGATAGATGGTTTATGTTGATGGGATAAACCGACCCCCTGATAGTTTATATTAATGAGATAAACCGACCCCCCATTGATAAATAAAACAATACTTAATATTCATTCAACATGATAAGAATACAACCCTAATGGCCTATTTATAATAGACTTATCTTGTCGACTAAGATTACATAACAAAGGAAACTACTAAATAGTTGACCAAGATTATATAATAAAGGAAACTAGTAAATATTGATAAGGAAAATATTAAATAGGTTCTTATCAATACTCCTCCCCCAAAAACACCTTGTCCTCAAGGTGTTGCTTTAACATTCACCTCCTGTAATTCCCGGATCCCAAACTCTTCTTTTGACTGCCCTCCTCTCATGTCGGTCATCAGGCCTAAAATGTTGAAACACATAATTGTTCATGATATTTGATTCTATAAAAGAATTCAGGAAAAAATTCCATTTCCTTTCTGATGGATGGTAATTGATCTCGGGATTCCACGTTACTCTATCTTCTCCCCTTCCTAGATCACAATGAAGCCCAATAATAAGTTCCAGCCCAAAAATCTGTCCACCCAAGTGTCGTTTTCGTTTTCTTGGCCCATGGGAAGGCACATCCTTCTCTCGTATACGTGACTGGTCCCCTACCCAAGTCGGGTTCGTGCTGTCTTGGCTATTCGTTGATTCCAGAACCCCGACACATGTGCAAATGTCTTCTGTATCTAAATCCTTAAGTGTGCTGTCAATTAGTGGTAGGTTTTTCCCACCACATTCATCAGCAACTTCTGTAACAGGAGCACCTTTAAAACAATTGTCTTTTACCTCCTTGCCACTGAAACTTTGCCTACTATTTTCCTCAAAGTGCAGGTTAGTGGCGCGAATGGTGGTGGGTGATTTTCGGGCTTTGAGAGCATTCATGATTTCTGCAAATTGCCGATCCGCTTCAACCTTGTTTTTCTCAATTGTTTCTTGCAAAAAAGCCCGTTGTTCCGCTGCGTATGAGTTGATTGCAGCCTGATCAATCTTGAATTATTCCAGATTCGCCTCCAGATCAGTTACCTTCGTCATCCTGAATCAACAATTCCTTTTTTTATTTTTATTTTTTTGAAACCCTAGAATCGAAACAACTCTGATACCAATTGATACGAACCGGATCGATAATAGAATTGATAGAAGAAAATAAACAAGATATATGGGATCGTAAAGCTTGTAACATACTTTTGTAGAGGGTTATTCATCATACTACATAACCTCCAGTTTAGTATATACTCTCGAGTTTAATACAATACCTGAAGAGAGGTAACATACATTTTTTTTTAGATTGTTATAAGGTTACCATTTAGTTACCTGATATATAATTGTTAAACCCTTAGCTGTAAGATTGGTTACAAAACAAACGTGCTGAAACAAAAAATATAAAAAATATATGCTTTAAATAATTGCCAATATCATGCTCAATGGCATGTTTCAAGGGTTTGTGGAACATCAGTCACCAAACCCACACAAAATTAAGCATAAAGTTATAAAATTTACAGCTAAAAACTAAGTGAAAATGAAAAATGACCAAAAAAAATGAAGAGTGCACATTTTAAAGGGTGTTTTGGATTGCTACTATCTACTCCTTTTTGGGTGGCTAATCTAAACGTCTTTGGCTTATCTACTTTATGAACTTATTAAGATTTGGAAAAGCCGATAAAACTTACATTTTTTAGCTTAAAAAGTGCTTATCACCTTGAGCCTTCGGCTGAAGTCCATAAACTATTAATAATCATAAGCTAAAAAAATAAATGTAATTGGTTTTTCCAAATCTTAATAAACTGATAAGCTCCTAAAATAAGCTAATCCAAACACCCCATTAGTCTGTTACATAAATAAATCAAACATATAATTAAAATTAAACTTATCCCCAAACACATACCTGCAATTAAAGGCAACTTTTTTTAAGTACATGAAAAGAGAGGTCGGTGATGAAGAATGTGGAATGTGTAGGAAACTAATTAAAAAAAGTAAGAGAAAATGATAATGGATTACTAGAATCAATTATGTTGAATGGGAAGAAATCTAACTCCAGGAACTATTCATATTCACGTGGGTTATAACTGCATTAATGTTCTAACGCTAGGAACTCTTCATATTCACTTAGATGATTAATTTGTGTTGCTGCAATGGTTTAGTCTCATCTTTAAGACTCCCTATTAAAAAATGCGACTGAATCTTATAATATATACCAGGCTTGTCAACACCTGTGCGTTGCACCGGGCTTAGTCTGTGGGCAAAATTTGATTGTTACACTCTTGTTACAATTCTTATAGTTTCAACTTCTTATCAATTATACTATGCAAGGGTTGTAAGCTACTTTCTTCATTTGAGCACTGTATCACCTGATGCACATAATTTTTATAAAACGCTTTAACTTTGAACAAAGTAATTTGTTAAGGGCATTATTAGTAATATAACACTGTTTTAGAGAATAATCCTACTTTAACTTTAAATCTAGTCTTCTGAGCCAAACAGAATGCATTATCATATGAAAGACATCATATCTTTCAGCAGGTTGGTTTAAAACAAAATGCCTCCTTGCGATAAACAAAACAATTTTAGCCAACATTCAAAACTATTTGCATTACCTCACTATAACACTTTGCCTATATACGTCTCATGCTAGGAATGATATTGCGCTCTTTGGTGTCAAAACATATCATAGAACAAATGGTTGCATCGAGATTAGGAGAGAACGGGAGTCCTATGAGGCTATGAATTAGATGTCTTTAAGTCACCGGGTTGTCGAGTCTTTCGAAAGATTAGGTTTCCATAATTTCACCAATGCTACACCATCATAAAACCACCATGAATATAAAGCCTGTGGCAAAAACTTATAAACATACAACACAGATTTAGGCTTGCCTTTGCTTCAGCAATATCTCATTCTATGCATCGACCGCGGAAATGTTGGCATTAGACTTTCTCATAGCTTGGCTTCTTGCAAGCATTTTTCTCCATCCAGGCAACATAGTTTTTGCCCTGTTTGAGATATATGGTCTTCATATCAGATAATGAGATTCATATATCAAAAGAGTAAATACGAAGAGCAACTACATACATAACAAACATTGCTCTTACTATGCGCCTTACAAAAACTCAGGCAACAAAAATGTGCAGAGCGCCCGAAGAAAATGTGTTGACCCGGTTAGACGTACCTAACATGACAACAGTTAACGCCATATCAGTATCTATAGCTGTCAAAACAGGAAAGTATTTAACAGAAGAAATAAAAACAGGTAGCTCGGGGCGATCGTCGCTATTTCCCACACCCTCTTTTGCTGCAGTTAGTTGAAAACATGTAGAAGCAGGGGACATTTCATGTGCCTTTACATTCGCATTATCCGAAACCGCCAATACATGTTTAACACGTACATCAAGGCCTTAATTAGTCAAAGTTTGGTGTAAACTGCTTGTGTGGGCAATGTCTTCACCAAATTTATATTTACACCGTATCTGAGGAATAGGTAGTGGATCAGATGTAGGGGCTACTCTATCATCCAACTTTCTCTTGCCTTTCATAAATGACGACACATAATTGGTAACTGTAAAGGCCATAAAGTATTTGAGATGAAATAGAGACGTGTTGACAGTACGATCATGAACTTACCTGTAGCAAGAATGTCTACATTCGGCAACAAACCTGCACATACAAAAAGAACGGTGTATATAATAGCATACCAAAAACTATTAGTGAAAATGTATCAAAGTCGGCATGTTATGCTAGAAACCACAACCAAAAATGAAAAAGAAGCTTACATAGAATGTCATCATCGGGATCGGTAGAACCACAGGGCATTTCATGTGTTCTTTGCGTTTGGGCTGGAAATCGTGTACCCCTCCCAAATGCGGCTGAAACCCAAAATCTGGGCTTCCTTCTAGAGTTCTCACCACCAATATTCGTCAGATGTGATTTATTTCTTGTAGAAGACACAAATGGCACAAACTCCCTGAAATTCAACCCGCCAATCATCTTGAATAATCTCTGACAGGAAAAAAACAAATTAAAAGCCTTAAATACCATTAAATTTTGACAATTTTTAAGGGTGTTTGGCCATGCATTTATAAACTCATTATCTGGTCTATAAGCATTACTATTGTTTACATGTCAACATGATGGCAGAGGTACTTTATTTTGAGTGTGCCACTACATACCAGAAAATGGCCATAAGCCATAGGCTCACGGTGATAAGCTGTTTATAAGGCCAAAAAAAGATAAAAAGAAGCTAATCCAAACACTATAAAACTTGCAGATGCAATAATAAATTTTTAGTGCGTCGTGGTACTAAGTTTTACTTTGCAGTTTCTGCAAGCACTGAACCGCCAACTAAGGGAAAAAGGAACATTGACCGAAAAATCTTATGAGCTTACCATTAAGCAAGAAATATCACCGCATTGTTTTTTTATTAAGTACTCGTGACCTAGGCACACAAAATATATAAGTTACTATGCTTTGCAAAGACCAATAATATAAATTACTGAAAGTTTTCAATGGGAAAATCTAAAGCCATCCGGCGTTGCTCCTACTTCCCTTTTACCAATTCATCCTACTTCCCTTTTACCAATTCATCCCGAGTAAGAAAATGTCAGTTCCTTTAAGTTCTTTTCGTTACCAATTAAGTATAAAAAATAACTTCAAAAAGAAACTCAAAGATAAAGAAATTACAGTGAACAATAAACAATCCCAACCTTGAGGTGTCATGACGCTTGTAGCACCATTCTAAAATGCGTCATGTTCATGAGTACCTATTGGCCCGATTGGCAGTTCGACTATACCTGCAGCTTCTAAGCGCGTTAATTTACAAAAGTCTCATTGAGTATGCGGAAACATAATTGTATTAGGTGGGCGTATTAGTCGATTGGTTGAGCTAAAAATCAATCTAACAATAAAAAAATGTATACATTATATTGCGATTCAATGCATGGTAATTTGTAGTGAAGCTGCATGTAACGTATGTCGGCGCAATCAATATAATGAAGTAATGAACCAAGTACAGAACCATATACATGGTAATCATGTAACGGAACCATATACAAACTACACTTTATACATTGCAATCAATATAATGAAGTATTGAACCAAGTGAGACTATAACAAAACTACATAGTTCAAGCTATTATTTTATATAACATTAATATAACCATTTTAATTCGTTCAAGTATGAAGATAATCACTATCAAATCCGTAATCTAAACATCAAATTAAGAAAGCCGCAACAGGAAAATAACGTTTCTAATTTCTAGCATTTCTAATCTGGCCATTTGAAGACCATTATAAAAATCCAAAATTGATTTCAGCCTACAAACAAATAGATTAAGGAAACAAATCTGTTACACCAAACTTTTTCCCAAAATGTGTTACCAAATGCAAGCCTATCATAAAACCATCAATTCAACAATAAGGAATAACAATAGTTTTCATTACCTGAAACATCGTTCATTCTTAATCATCATCCCATTGATTTACTTACACCACCGTTGACATTCAAGTATTCAACCATGATAATTGTGTAGTCAAATTTCTTCCAGCATCAAACCCAACACCATTGTCCATCTTTAATTCTAGTAATCTCAATTGGAAAACAACAACTTCAATCAAATCACTAATTGCAAGCAAATTTTATTAAATAATGAAAAAAATCACACACTTACCTTTAGTTTTTCTCAAATATGATAAATTTTATAACTTTATCACAAAAACCTCAATAAAGATTCAAACCCAAAACAACAAAACAGTTACGAAATTGTTTACCGATAACAAAAGTTGTGCTTAGATTTCGCCCAGTAGTCGCATTGACATCCTAAATCCTGCACACCGTCACAATCATAAACCCAGTAACACCAATTTCCAGTTCATCCAAGTACATTTGAGATTTGGGATCTGCTTTCGCTGCCAACATAGTCTGCCTCGTTTAGGTTCTACAGTGTTGAAAGAGAAGATGAAGAGTGTATAAAGGGTAACCTGGGTACATGTCCTTTATAAACAAATAACATTAAAGGTATTGTAACTCCTTTGTAACTACTCTAGAGATGAAGAGGCGATGATGTATAGTACATTAAAGAATTGCAACACCTGGGGAATATGCAGAGTCGTTCATTATGTCTATTACTGTAACTCCTAAATCTTGTATAAAGAGGCGAGTATGAGAATTCAGGTAAAGTGGAGAGTCGTTGATCTTTATGGGCCTTAATGACTTTGGGTCTTAACAACTGATAAAGAGGCAAAAGTTAATGTTGAATCATAAATCCTCCATAATGAAGACACCACATTGAATACTCAAAAACTCACTCTTTTATAATATAAGGATGATATTATGTTTTTTGGAATGGCTAGAATATTTTAAAAAACTAACTCATTTTCGGAGCAAAGAGAATAGAGAAAATAGCTTTGAATAGATCCTTAAGATAGAGACCCACAATAAAAGAGAAAACAAATACACCCTGATATAACGAAAATAAAAAACTCACTCTATATGAATATAAACGGATGATATTGTGTTTTTTGCGAAATGGCGAGCAAGAGATATTTAAAAAAAATAAACTCACCTCGGAAGTGTAGCATATAGAGAATAGAGAAAAAATCTTTGAATAGATCCTTGAATATAGATGCTACCCACAAAAAAAGAGCTAAAAACAAATATATCCCGATACAACGAAAAACAAACAAAACATCAAAAAACCCATTCACACATCACCAAGAGATAACAAGGACGGGTATAGCACTCCAACCGACTCCAATTTGAAGTATTCTATTTGAGCATTTATTCAAAAACCAGAGTTGGGACAAATTTTCACTTAGCAATAATATCATCAAGACGGACATGAGTATTTACTTCTGTCCGGAGTGGTCTGCATTCAAAATACGATTACGCCAACTCCATATTACCCAAAAAGCCACTAGAGAGACTTCATGGAACATCTTGCCAACAATCGGGGATAACGAAGATAAAGGAACAAAATCTAGCAAGTCTTGAAGAGAAGTAAAAGACGACCTGTTAAAATTCTGCCAACTCCAAATCTTGCGCCAAACTGAGTAAATTGTCAAGAAAAAAGGAAGCAAAGATCAACAGATTCCACTGATGAATTGCAAATAACATAATGAGAGGAAGCAACTTGGACCCCGCGAGATTCAAGATTTGAAAGAGTTGGCAACCTGTCATTTATCGCCCTCCAAACGCAGATGTTTACTTTCCTAGGCACCCATGAGTTTCATTTATGCTTAACTGGCATGATATTTGTTCTAAGGATAGACTTATCGATAAGCTTTGATAGCTTATTAATCGAGAATATCCCCCCGTTATCTAAACTCCAAACCCAACCATCTGGCTGCCCAGGGTGCAAAATAAGGTTTCCAATAAGGTTATTGAGGCTTGTAACTTCATCAATAGCTCGACCATAAGGGGGAGGGCCAAAACCAGTTAGCAGCCCATTTATCGTCATTATCCATAACCCATCTATCTTTTATACGACAGTCTTTATGAACTTCGGGCCCATAAAGACGTGGAAA
>BQNB010050409.1:0-41520 GCA_026074375.1 Tanacetum coccineum | reverse complement strand
TAGCTAGAACCAATCTACCACTTCACCAATGTATTTTAAGGACTAAAATACTAACCGACACAAGATCTACACTATCAGATTTACACACTATCCAACTTTACACACAAACACAAGATCAAGAAAATAGAGGTTTGGATCTTAGAAGAATAGAGGAGAAATCACCAATCTATAACACTTCGTTTCTTGGCGAATACGAGTGTTCTTCTCTTGCACTTGATAGAAGAAGGAAGAGGGTAGAAGATGAGATTTGATCACTTGAACCAAGATTAAACTATGTTAGTGATCAAGAGATTTAGAGAGAGAAAAAAGGTTTTAGTGAGAGAAAGATATCCGAAAAATCCGTACTAAGAGGTCTATTTTTCTGCAGGGGATAGTGTAGTATTTATAGTTAGGAAAACCCAACATCTTATGTAGGCGGTCTCGATGGTCCCAGATATATCTGGGGCCGCCCCTAGGTAGACGCTCTCATTTTTGTCTTTTTGTGAGGAAGGTTTAAACTGGCATGGAACCTTCTATTTTGGGGGGAAAATCATATTTGAATTTTTATAATTAAATAAAACATTTCTTTTATAATAAAAATATTTTTACTTTTTTATTTTTGTAAAAATACTTTTGTAGAAATGTAATGGTTAAGAGAAGATAATTTCTTAATCACTAATCATGTTTAATGATTTGTTTATACATACCTTAAGTGATTTACATTGAAATGGAAATTTACGATTAATAACACGTAAATGTTTATTTTTATCGTAGACGTTTTCACATTTTGTCATCTTCAAAAGGTAGAGGAGTCGAAAAATATAAATAACGTTTTTAGGGATTATTTGTATTAACACAGACTTACTCAGTAAAGCTTTACAAATAACTCCTGAAGTGTCTGATCATCCATTTGTTACACCTCTTCTAAAAAAAGAAATCATTTCATTCATCAACAAGCTTGGATACTCTAAACGTCTCACTACCATTTCAGGAATAAGAGTCAATAACATGCACCAACCCTCGAGAACATTCATGACCATGTTAAACAAATGTTTAACAGGAAAGGCTACAACTTATGATCAACCAAGACTTCCTATGCTTCAAATTCTATATGGAATGGTTATAGGTGAGAATGTTGATTTTGCTGAGCTTATTTGGGAGGACTTTAGGTTCTAGATTGATTCCAGAAAATCTAGTAAACAAAAGTAGGAACTATTACCTTTTGTCATATTTACGAAGCTCATCATTAAACATATTCTCTCCCAGAACAACCATATATCTAAGAGACTTCATTCTTATCAACATGTCATTAAGCTTGATCCAAGTCTTGGAAACCTAAAGTTCACTAACAAGGGAGCAAAAGACCTAGTCTTTGGAATGGCAATTCTAAATGTGATGCTTAGTGATGAAATCAAGGATTCTAATGATTACTCAGAGTATTTGGCTAAGTCTTCAGGAACTCAACCAGTAAAAGGTAAAGGAAAAGTTAAAGGGTTGATTACCAAGAAAGACCTTGAAGTGGCTTTGAATAATATAAGGGTTCCAAAGAAGAAACGTACAAAGACATTGTTTGAAGAATCAGCTCAATCTGAAGGTGTAGAAGATGATGTAGATTCTAAAGAGATAGAAGAGGAGGATGAGATTCCATTAGTACGAAGAAAAACATGAATTGTCATTGGTAGACAAGTACACAGAGAATTAGTTAAAGAAAACTTAGATCACACATCAAAATTGAAAGGAATTGAAATTCTATCTGATGCTGCACAATTCGAGTTAGATCTGAAGAAAGCAAGAAAAGCCAGCAAAGATGACTTCTTCCTTCAACAATGTCCCAAAGGTTCAGGTGAAGGATCTGGTGTGGCTCTAGAGGTTCCTGATGGGCCAAGTCAGAGTGGCCCAAATAAAGGATCTAGAGTGACTCCAGCGATTTCCGATGAGCCTAGTGGCAATTCAAGTTTAGAATCAGATGATGAAATTGGAGATATTTCAAGTGATGATGAAAGATCAAAGGCCGATAAAACTAACAAAGCTAATGAAGAAAAAGCTACAGAAGAGAAGGTTGTAGATGAACAAATAAGAGATGATCAAGCAAAGGAGAGTGTACTGGTATGTGTTTAATTACACATACCTTTTACCTTTAAAAACGAGCTAAAATAACCAAAAACGGACTTAAAATGCCAAATATACGCTTGTTTTGCTAATTGTATTGTGCAGGAACGGATATCTAAGAAAAAGACGAAAAACGAAGCCAAAACGACAAAACCAAACATGGAATGGAAAAGACTGTGAAAGACAAAGCCAAATCGAAGCCGAAAAGTCAATCAAGTCAAAAAGTCAACACCGACATGGTCAAGTCAAAAGAAAGTCAAAGAAGAAAAAAATATAACTATAGGGCCTAAACTGCCTATTTGCCAAAGAGATACCCCAAGGGCCATTTCTGCCAATGGCAAAGACTTGTACACCCAAGGACTAGTGGTGAAAAGGGTGTTATAACCCTTGGGGACTTGTTTTGCCAAGTCCCCAAAAGTTTTACAACACAAGGACCATGGATGCAATGAGGGTTATAACTTTGAGGGACTAGAATTGACAAAACCCCAAACTTCAACCATAACAGTTAAACCACTGTTTATCTTCCCCAAGATTACCCGCCATTTTCACTGAACCACCACCCCCCTCACGTGTTCACCTTGGGCCAAGAAAAACCCAATTTCTCGCCATAACCAAAACCCAAAAACCTGTTTACCTTTTCCCTCTCCCCAAAACACTCAACCCCCAACATTTTTCCTGCAACTCCTAATACACAAAGAACAATCCCCTCTCCCTACCTCCACTAAAACCCCATCACATGATGCCTTGCCACTGTGGCAATCCTAAGTTGCTTAAATTAAATGAAGGGTTAAGATGATTTGTTTGGTCTCCAAGAATTTTCGAGGGCTAGGATGATGTTTAGTTTTGCTCTTACAACACAAACACAACAAACACAAGCTTTAAGAACTTCCCAGCTTATAAAAAGAAGGAGAAAGACAAGATTTTGTGGGCATTTTTGTAAATTTTTTCGTATTTTTAAGCATTTTCTTTTAAGTTTTTAGAAATCAGCTTTAAATACTTGTACTTTGTAACCTTTAGCTTGTACTTTACTATTTTGAGTAATAAAATTCAGTTTTAAAGTTTCAATTGTCTTTCATTTCAAATTTAAGCTGTTTTTACTTCAATAAGCTCTAATAAGCTCATTTGAGCTTATTCTTGTTAAAAAGCTCAAATTCAGTTAAAAACTTGTCAAAAGTCATTCATTCACTGGTTTTGTTCATTTTATATCAAAATATGATCACTTGAGTTCATTTGATCAAAGTTTGGAGGTTCAAGAGAACATACGCTAATTAAGGCTTATTGAGCTTTAGCTCAAGTATAAGGCAAGGTGCCACTTAGGTGTATGTTTTTAAGCCACTCACTCAACAAGAGTGGCTTGTGACTGAGACTACAAAAAAAACTCAGGTTTCATTTTCTAAAAATCATTTTAGCTTATACATAGCTTAATTCTAGTAGCTTATTTCTTTGTTTTCTTAGTGCTTAATCCTGTTTAGTATTGTTTAGATTAGTTTAAAATGAAAGTGATTTAAACTTTAGTAGTTAGAATCCAATAAGCTCTCATTACTTTAATTCTGTCATAGTAAGTAGTATAACTAGTAGACAAAGTAGCTTATTATCACTAATAAGATGTAGGTTTAAGAACTTGAATAGCTTCATTAGTTTGGTTAAAGTAGAATTAGATAAAAAGTTTTAGGAGTATAAGCTTGAAAATAGATTTTGAGAGCAATCTAGTTTAGACAGAATTCCTAAAGTAGTGTTTGGGTTAAGCCTTATTTGACCTTTAAAGTCAATAACAATTTGTCCAAATTGGTTACTAAGTTGAGTTAAGTAGTCTTAACAAGTTTTAAACAAGTTTTGAAAATTAGTTTGTAAATTGTCAAAGATTTTAAGTTCAAAAAGTTGAGCTTAGCACTAGGGCAGTTTAAATGTTTGAGTGATTTTAGAGCTTAGTGAAGTTTAGCATTCTAGGGATCAACATTAGTTAATGTAGGTTTGAATACATTTAGACAGTTAGTGTATGAGTTTTAAAGTAGGAGTTTAGGCCTGCACTTAGTACTTTACCAAGTATATCAGCTACAACAAGTATTAACTCAGTTAATACTGTTGTAGCTCTTTACTTTTCTAGCCACTTTTTAGCTTTTGTAATTAGGAGTTAGAATCTAGGATTAAGAATCTGTTTAGTACTCCATTAGTTCTATTCAAGTCATCACTTAAGTTTCATTTCTCAGCTTGTAATCTAGCTTATTTGTACTAGCAAAAGTGGTATTAGCAGCAGTCATATTACTAGCTTAATTCATTTAGATATATCCTTTCCAGTTTTTCATATCAAAATCCTTATATCTAGGTTTAATAAACATTCATAGAATAGCTTATTTGTAAAATTTCAGCTTCTAGGATTACTTTTTGAGTTAGTTAGCTTATGAAATTTAGCTTAAATTCAGTCAATAAGCTGAATTGTAGATTTTTAAGTTCAAATTTCTTGTTAAACTTGTATACCTTTAGCTTATTTCTTTCTAGACATACATAGTACATATCTTCAGCTGCATTTAGCAATTTTTAGTTCTTACTTTCATGTAGCAACAAGCTTGGAATAAGCTAAAGCCTAAAAAGTTAAGAAAAGTCCTAGTTTCTGTGAACAGTTTCAAAAAGCTAAGTTTTTAGCTTATTCTGTTGTTAAAAGTAGTAAGTATCTTTATTAAAGTTGTTTAGAATAAGCTCTTTGATAACTTTGTAGTTTTGAGTTTTAGCTGAATCTCACTTTTTAATAAGCTAAAAATAAGCCAAGTCGCAAGGTCTGTCTGGTACTTTTCTCATAGTTCAGGGGTACCCGTTTTCATTGTAGTGTAAATTCATAATAGTTTGCCCGCCTACCCTTTACTTTCCTTTATTACACTTTCTACCCTGTCTTCTTAGAATAAATAAAATAGTTTTAATAATTTTAATTTTAGTTTTATAAAATTAGGTTTAGGTTTTTAATTGATCAAATTAGGGTTCAATTAGGTTATAAAATTTGGGCATTTTTGTTCCATTCAATTTCTGCACCTTTTAAGTAGATAAAAAGCATTTTTCTTTATTTTTCCAATTAAATTTGTATTTTCTAGGAATTAAAATAGATTTTAGTTAATTTCTTTTTCTTAGAAAAATCATAAAAAATAGAAAAATAGTTGAAAAATTAAAATTCTTTTTGCAATAATTTTCTTTTTAAATCTAGTATTTTTGAAAAATAAAAGTAAAATTTTAGTGTTAATTTTTAGAAAAAGTTTATTTTTGTTAATTCATTTTTCTTTAAAAATTCATAAAAAATTCAAAAATAGTTTAAAAATTCTAATTCTTTTTCCTAAAATTTTCTTTTAAAATTTGTGATTTTTAGGCATAAAATTTGTTATTAGAAGTGCTTTAGATTTTAAATTCTCATTTTAGCTCACGTTTTTATATTTCGTGTATTAAAATTTCGTGCTAGTTAATCGTTTTTAGTTTGTGCTATTAAATTTGTAGTGTAATTCAAAATTCAAACTCCAATCTTCCGACTGTATCGATTTTCCAGCACAGCCTCGTTGGGGATAAACGACCCGGGAACATTCTATACTACTTCTCGGTATCATTGATTGTGTTTCAGATTACACTTACTATATATATTTTATATTTTATTATATATTATATATATTTTAAGGTGTAGTTTGGACGGATCAATTTTTGGCGCCGCTGCCGGGGAGGCTGTAAAAACGATTATCGTTACGTCAATCAATTTGTGTTTGAAGCTGTGAATATTTTTATATAAAAAAAAAATAAAAAATAAAAAATATATATATATATATATATATATAAAAAAAGTACAAAAATATTTTCATTTTCTTTTAGTATAATTATCATTTAAAAAATTAAAAAAAAAAGAAGAAAACCAAAAAGATAAAAACATTGTCCATAAAAAGAAATAAAATTCACAAATTGGTAAAAATACCAAAATATAATATTCTCAACAGAGGTATTATCATAATAACTTCCGGTGAACTTGTTGGTTCCCAACTCGAATGGGAATGGGAAAAAAAAAAAAAAAAAGATTTAAAACTTGCCTTTGTGTCACTTGTGAAATACGGCTCACCTTTAATTGATAAACAAACTATAAGAGGGGTATAAGGAGGGTTGTTCCGAGGAACTACGACCCGAAAGGAGAAGGTTTTTAATAGCTTCGCGCTTTCCCGCTCCTCCGCTCCTTTGTGAGTTTTTCTTTTAAAGAGCTACCGTGAAACGAGTTGACTATTGGTTTAAGTTGTCTTATCTCATTTTGTCCGTTAAAATAAATTGTGAATTAATTGAAAAACCAAAAATAATCTTCTTTTTCTTCGTATCATTTAATTCTTTTCTTATCCATCTTAATGTTTAATTCTTATGACGTCATTCGATTATCGTTTGAATCCGATTTACGCGATTAAAGAATGCTCGACTTGTGGAGTTTTGTACACTGCAGACTTTTGTTGTTCAAAAAAGGGTCTTGAAGACAAGATTCTTGTTCCTAAACCCCCTCGAAATTGTGCAAGGTGTGCAAGGTTGGAACCCGTGATGTCCGTATTGTAAGGATGTGTCTTTACGAAAGAAATTTTAAGGAAGATTTGTTTACATATTATGTGGAAAATGAATTTTTCAAAGACCTTCAAGATACTTCCGAGTCATCCGATGACAATACCAACGTTGTTAATGCTCCTCAAGAGCCATTCGTTGGTAATCAGGACCCCGGTGAAAATTCCTCACCAAGTCCTCTACACATTGACCATTGTTGTCACGAGTGCGGTGATTCGTTAGATGGAATCTTTTGTCGACAATGCACTTGTAAGTCTTGTGGGAAAGGTGCTCATTACGGTTATAATTGCCCTCCGAGAGTTTTTTTCTAATATCACTAATCGAGAACCCTGCACACTCAAACATCTAGTGAGCCCCTACAAAACTTGCAAAGTTTACAACAACAATGTCTTCTTGGTACATGCCAAAAATGTGGTTGTAATGAATACAATGGAGTTTGTTTTTATTGTTCGATTGGAAATGGAACACCAAGCAATTTTTCAACTCCGCACTCTTCTAACGATTCTCCAAGTGTTGCAAACCATCCTCCACAACCACAATACGTACCATACTCTTGTGAGATACGTGGGAACGATTCTCATTACGGTTACGATTGTCAGCCTCAAGTCCCGTTTGTCTACAATCAGGACCTGTGTTTCAATCAAAACTTTGATTATTTTCCACAAACTTCACCGAGTTTTCCACAACAATATCCTTGTTGTGAAAATTGCGGGGGTCCTCATGAAACTTACCAATGTCAACCAATGAATGAAGACTATTATCATGAGCAAAATTCTTGCTATGATTATAATTCTTTTGGTTTTGACCAATTTCAACCCCCGCAATATACCGTCAATCATCCAATCTTCAATTCCCAAAATGAGCTTCTCAATTCTAGTAATAAGCTTATGGAACAAATGACAACCTTATGTGATTTGGTTGGTCAAGCTATACAAAAGAAGGAAGAAGAAAAGCGAATTGCGGAAGAGCAAGCGGCTAAAGATCGATATTGGAAGATTCCCATTTGCTACGATGATGACGAAGACAACACCACTGCAATCACACCCGTTTTACCAATCGAGGAACCCGATAACTCTCTAAGTATGGGGGACGAGCATCTTGACACTATTCCAGCAACGGAATCGGACGAAGTAATAAAGTCTAGTGTTGAGGACCTTGTCCCAATCCCAAGTGAGTCCGAGGGTATTCCCGACAAAATGTGTGATGTGCCTCTTTGTGAAAATACCACCCCTCTTGAAGCTTTCAAAGAACATTCTGAGACTATCATCGATTCCAACGATGATTCTACTTCGAGTGATGACGATTCTTATGAGAACATCGATTATGTCGATGCATCACCTCCCGATGATGAGATCGTCAGCTTAGAGGTGGTAGAGATTGTTATCCCGGAAGTTGGAGGGATTGACACCAATATTCTTCTAACAATCAAAGACGATATCCTTCGTGAAAAATTGTTGAATGTCAATCTTCTTATTGCTAACATCGAAGCATTAAAAGATAATCCCGCTCCATCTTCCGATGTTATGACCAAGTCTTCCTCCACATCTCTTAACCTTTTCTTGGAGGAGACTAACACCTTTGATAATTCTTCACCCGAAGCTGAAACTTTCTGCTTTGATTTGGAAGAGATTAGTAGTGGCAGTCCCACTACTCATTCTGATTATTCTCTTCCGGATTATGAAGCTTTCTATTCTGATGACGATCATATTAAAGAAAAGAGTAGTGGCAGTACCACTACTCATGTTGATTTTTCTCAATATGATTCGTTTATCTTTGATCTTTCGAATGATCAGTTTCCTCCTGCCAGTAGGAGTGACCTTAATCATGAGGAGTTCGCCGATGAACTCACTCACATCATGTCTCTTCCGAATCTTGAATGTTTCAAATTTAAGATTGAGCCCGATCCGGGAGATTTGACTTCTATTGACCCCGGGATTCGTAAGAATGCTTCTACGACTATGAGTGACATGTACCACTAGAGATGACCAGTCTTCTCTCTTCGCTTTATGTTGTTATGGATCTTCTTGCTTTTCTCCACGATCATGTGTCCCAACCATATCTTCTCTCCACACAGGAATGAAGATACCAATTTTTGATCCCGGCAATCTCAATTTATCATTCTTTATGCCGGATGTATCCATCGGAATGGAACTTTTATGAATTCAATGTTTATCCAAACACTTGAATGAAAATCCGATTGATGAATTTTCTCTTCACTTGCTCCCCCATGGACCAATGAAATTCAGGGTCGAGTCGAGCTTGTGACTCGGTTAACAAAAACAGGGCGCTTCGTGGGAGGCACCCCATGCTTATCAGTAGTAGTAAAAAATAAGTGTTTTTTGTATGAGGCTACATTTTACATTACCCTGTGTTTTGATCCATGTTTTGTGTATGTTTGTGTTGTATTCCCAGGATTCCCAGGATTTTAAGACTCTCATGTTGCAATAACCACTCGAGCTTCCACATCTCAGCTTCATTTGTGGATCCAGTATCCAAATCTAATCGACTAACATTTATCTTTTGGCACACTTCATAAATGGCCTTAGATTTGCGTAGGAACCCCTTTAAAAAACATCGAGGACGATGTTTAGTTCTAAGTATGGGGGGGATCTTCGAATTTGATTTTTGCCTGCCAGCCGTGTTATCACGTACTCCCGATTTTAACCATCAAATTTTTGAAACATACCAAAAAAAAATTTTTTTTGGGAAAAATTTTAAAAATTTCAAAAATAAAAATAATGTTTTGTCGACAGTTTTAACTTCCTAATGGGTAGAAATGAGAATTATTTTTTGACTCGATCAATCGTGTTTGAGCCCTGCTATTCCTCAACTTACCGCTTGTAGGCTAAGCTTTCACGAATTCGAATTTTCCTTCGAATTTTAATACGGTGTAAGAACAAGAAGTGATAGAGTTAAATATAAGTTATTATGAAGCTGAAGCAAGATTCTTCTAAACTTATATGAGTCACTATGTGGCTTTTTCTCCCATTAGCTTCTAATCCACTAATCACACGTGCTCAATTTCAATTCAACTAAGTCAAACAATGATTTTAAGAAAAAGCTTCAACAAATTTGTAACTTGATTCTTTAAAACGAGATTTTTCTGTTCTTAGTAATTCGAAAGTTAAAATGCCAAAGAAGCATGAATGAAGTATGAATGCAAAAATGCATGAATATTGAAATTATGCCAATGAAGCATACATTTGATTATATGGAACAAGTAAAAGATGTGTCGTGATATCCCACTCCGCTAACCACGAGGTGGGGGTTCAAACTAAGACATCTTTACTTCTAGGGATTTGGTGTGTTGTAGGATTATCTCACCAGGAAGCGAGTCAGGTGAGGGTTCAAACTAAGACACTTCTTTATACCTAGCCATATTATGGGGGGGGGGGAGGAAGAAGGTGTTGATGTGATTTCCCACTACGCTAGCAACAGGGTGGGTTTTCAAACTAAGAACACCGGTCGTTGGTTGTGATATCCTACTAGGGAGCGAGGCCTAGGTAGGTGTTCAAACTAAGCAACGCATTCCTAGCTTTAAGAACTTATGATTATAATGATGAAGATGTTGCAAAAAGTTCTACAGTTAAAATCTCGTTCTTTAAAATCAAGTTACAGTCATAATAAGTTGTTGCTTTGAAGTCATGATTCATCTTGAATTACGAGCTCATGAGATATAGTTGATCTATGGTTGAGTTGGAAATGGGTACACACATTTAAATCCTATATTCATGTTGGGAGTTAAAAGTTCACAGTCATGAGTAAGAGAGCATAGCATTTAGACTTATATATGACGAATGATCTTGTTTATGCTTGGTTGGAGCTATGAAAAAACGGGGACCGATGAATTTAATCCGTCAGGACATCCTAGAATTATTCTATGGGCGTTTCTCATTCTATGATCCCAAAGTGATATAATAAAGGAAGTAAAACAGGTAGTCAAGAAAAGGAAAAGGAAAATCCAAACGTATTAGGTTATAGTTTAGTGTATAGATAAAAATGGTGAAAAACGGGCCATGATTAAAGCTTTTGATTCTTTTATTTTCCCTGATGAACACTTAGCTACTTTTCATAGTTATTAGTCGATGGTGATAGAGATTCTTAGTTTCGTTAATGTTTACTTCATAACATTGCGTGAGGACACGGCAATACCTTAGTATGGGGGATTTTGGTATGTGTTTAATTACACATACCTTTTACCTTTAAAAACGAGCTAAAATAACCAAAAACGGACTTAAAATGCCAAATATACGCTTGTTTTGCTAATTGTATTGTGCAGGAACGGATATCTAAGAAAAAGACGAAAAACAAAGCCAAATCGACAAAACCGGACATAGAATGGAAAAGACTGTGAAAGACAAAGCCAAACCCGAAGCCAAAAAGTCAAGAAAAACAAGTTTAGGGACTAAACTTGTTAAATCCCTAAACTTATTTAAAGAAGAAAAGAAAGAGAAGGACCTAAACTGCCTATTTGCCAAAGAGATACCCCAAGGGCCATTTCTGCCAATGGCAAAGACTTGTACACCCAAGGACTAGTGGTGAAAAGGGTGTTAAAACCCTTGGGGACTTGTTTTGCCAAGTCCCCAAAAGTTTTACAACACAAGGACCATGGATGCAATAAGAATTATAACTTTGAGGGACTAGAATTGACAAAACCCCAAACTTCAACCATAACAGTTAAACCACTGTTTATCTTCCCTAAGATTACCCGCCATTTTCACTGAACCACCACCCCCCTCACGTGTTCACCTTGGGCCAAGAAAAACCCAATTTCCCGCCATAACCAAATCCCAAAAACCTGTTTACCTTTTCCCTCTCCCCAAAACACTCAACCCCCAACATTTTTCCTGCAACTCCTAATACACAAAGAACAATCCCCTCTCCCTACCTCCACTAAAACCCCATCACATGATGCCTTGCCACTGTGGCAATCCTAAGTTGCTTAAATTAAATGAAGGGTTAAGATGATTTGTTTGGTCTCCAAGAATTTTCGAAGGCTAGGATGATGTTTAGTTTTGCTCTCACAACACAAACACAACAAACACAAGCTAAGAAGGACTTCCCAGCTTATAAAAGAAGGAGAAGACAGAGTAGTTTGATGGGCAGTTTTGTAATTTTTCGTATTTTTAAGCATTTTCTTTTAAGTTTTTAGAAATCAGCTTTAAATACTTGTACTTTGTAACCTTTAGCTTGTACTTTACTATTTTGAGTAATAAAATTCAGTTTTAAAGTTTCAATTGTCTTTCATTTCAAATTTAAGCTGTTTTTACTTCAATAAGCTCTAATAAGCTCATTTGAGCTTATTCTTGTTAAAAAGCTCAAATTCAGTTAAAAACTTGTCAAAAGTCATTCATTCACTGGTTTTGTTCATTTTATATCAAAATATGATCACTTGAGTTCATTTGATCAAAGTTTGGAGGTTCAAGAGAGTAATAAGCTAATTAAGGCTTATTGAGCTTTAAGCTCAAGGTATAGAGGCAAGGTGCCACTTAGGTGTATGTTTTTAAGCCACTCACTCAACAAGAGTGGCTTGTGACTGAGACTACAAAAAAACTCAGGTTTCATTTTCTAAAAATCATTTTAGCTTATACATAGCTTAATTCTAGTAGCTTATTTCTTTGTTTTCTTAGTGCTTAATCCTGTTTAGTATTGTTTAGATTAGTTTAAAATGAAAGTGATTTAAACTTTAGTAGTTAGAATCCAATAAGCTCTCATTACTTTAATTCTGTCATAGTAAGTAGTATAAGCTAGGAGAGAAACTAGCTTATTCTTCTTAATAAGCTAGGACTTTTACTGTTCAACTAGCTTAATTAGGTTAGTTTTAGGTTGAGTTGCTATAAGGTTTTAGAATTTGAGTTTTTAAATTAGATTTTAAGTCCACTTTAGCTTTGACAGCTTTAGTTAAGGAGTGTTTGGTTCAAGCTCTATTTGACCTTTAAAGTCAATAACATTCTGTCCAAACTTGTTACTAAGTTGAGTTAAGTAGTCTTAACAAGTTTTAAACAAGTTTTGAAAGTTAGTTTGTAAATTGTCAAAGATTTTAAGTTCAAAAAGTTGAGCTTAGCACCAGGGCAGTTTAAATGTTTGAGTGATTTTAGAGCTTAGTGATGTTTAGCATTCTAGGGATCAATATTAGTTAATGTAGGTTTGAATACATTTAGACAGTTAGTGTATGAGTTTTAAAGTAGGAGTTTAGGCCTGCACTTATACTTGTACCAAGTAATATCACTACAACAATAAAACTCAGTAATACTAGTTGTACTCTTTACTTTCTAGAACTTTTTAGTTCTTGGTAATTAGGAGTTAAATTCTAGGATTAAGAATCCTTTTATTACTCCATTAGTTTCTATCAAGTCATCACTGTAAGTTTCATTTTTTATCAGCTTTGTCATTCTAGCATATATTAGTAACTAGCAAAGTGGTATATATCATCAACATATAATAGCTTAATTCATTTAGATATATCCTTTCCAGTTTTTCATATCAAAATCCTTATATCTAGGTTTAATAAACATTCATAGAATAGCTTATTTGTAAAATTTCAGCTTCTAGGATTACTTTTTGAGTTAGTTAGCTTATGAAATTTAGCTTAAATTCAGTCAATAAGCTGAATTGTAGATTTTTAAGTTCAAATTTCTTGTTAAACTTGTATACCTTTAGCTTATTTCTTTCTAGACATACATAGTACATATCTTCAGCTGCATTTAGCAATTTTTAGTTCTTACTTTCATGTAGCAATAAGCTTGGAATAAGCTAAAGCCTAAAAAGTTAAGAAAAGTCCTAGTTTCTGTGAACAGTTTCAAAAAAGCTAAGTGTTTTTAGCTTATATTCTTGTTGTTAAAAGTAGTAAATGTTCTTTATTAAAGTTGTTAGAATAAGCTCTTTGGATAACTTTGTAGCTTTGAGTTTTAGCCAAATCACCAACTTTTTAATAACTAAAAATAAGCCAAGTCGCAAGGTCTTTTGACTTTTCGTCCCCATAGTTCAGGTACCCGTTTTCATGTTAGGTGGTAAATTCATAATAGTTTTGCCCGCCTACCCTTTACTTTCCTTTATTACACTTTCTACCCTGTCTTTTTAGAATAAATAAAATAGTTTTAATAATCTTAATTTTAGTTTTGTAAAATTAGGTTTAGGTTTTTAATTGATCAAATTAGGGTTCAATTAGGTTATAAAATTTGGGCATTTTTGTTCCATTTAAAATTCTGCACCTTTTAAGTAGTTAAAAAGTATTTTTCTTAATTTTTCCAATTAAATTTGTATTTTCTAGGAATTAAAATAGATTCTAGGAAATTTCTTTTTCTTAAATAAATCATAGAAAAATAGTTGAAAATTTTTAATTCTTTTTGTGATAATTTTCTTTTTAATTCTAGTATTTTTGAAAAATAAAAGTAGAATTTTAGCGATAATTTTTAGAAAAAGTTTATTTTTGTTAATTCATTTTTCTTTAAAAATTCATAAAAAATTCAAAAATAGTTTAAAAATTCTAATTCTTTTTCCTAAAATTTTCTTTTAAAATTTGTGATTTTTAGGCATAAAATTTGTTATTAGAAGTGCTTTAGATTTTAAATTCTCATTTTAGCTCACGTTTTTATATTTCGTGTATTAAAATTTCGTGCTAGTTAATCGGTTTTTAGTTGTCTAATTAAATTTGTAAGTAATTTCAAAATTCAACTCCAATCTTCCGACTGTATCGATTTTCCAGCACAGCCTCGTTGGGGATAAACGACCCGGGAACATTCTATACTACTTCTCGGTATCATTGATTGTGTTTCAGATTACACTTACTATATATATTTTATATTTTATTATATATTATATACATTTTAAGGTGTAGTTTGGACGGATCATGTACCTGATCCACGGGTGGAGAAACCTGTAGTACCTCATCCCAGCTCCAGTTAAATTTTATCTTCTGCCGAGTATGGCAATCAGTTCATTAATGACAATCCTAAAGTGTCATTAACAGATGTTCTGAAAGAGCCCGAAGCAGAAGTTCAATGTCTAGTAGATGTTCCAATTCTCTAAAAGAAACTAGCTTATCAAAGACTTCCACTAGTTGATATGACTGTGACACTCATTCCTGAATCAACACTTTCACCAACATAACCACCACAAACACAACCGAAATGAAGCGAAACAAAAGTTCTGCTCGTGAAGTCTAAGAAACTTGAAACACAAGTTGATACTGGTGAGCTAGACAACATAGTCACCATACTTAAGAAGACGGTTAATGCAATGTCCAGATTTAATATTCAAGATGCAATAGACAAGTCCTCTAAATCCAATCTCAAGAAAAATGTCTTACTGAAATATGTTCTTGAGAAAGCTACCAAGCAGAGTATGCCAAAGTACTCAACAACACCATTTGATCAAGCAACTCTCGATGAATATGATGAAAAGGACAAGCTGTTAAAACTTATGCAAAAATCCAACTCATACGACAAACATCCACACCATAAACCATTGTATGATGCTCTAGTGCTATCATTAATCATTGATGAGGATGACATGGATAAACAGCTTGAAGATCAATCTACTCTGAAGAAGTGACGTCATGATGATCAAGATCAAGATCCTACAGCAGGTTCAGAAAAAAGGAGAAAAAAAGAGAAATCAAAAGGACTATGAGTCTTCAAAGAAAGATAAAGATTAAGCTGGCTCATCAAAGAAAGGTAAATCTCCATCCAAGTCTTCCAAAGCTGATAAATCTGTGCATGCAGAAGAAACTATACATGATGTTGAAATGGAGGCTGGAGAATCTATTGAAGATGATGTGGTTAATACTAAAGATCCAACTCAAGCCAATGCTAGTGTTCATAAACAAGATAAGTCAACGTGGTTCAACACGGTTGTTGTTGAAAGAGCTGAATCTCCTGATCTAGAATGTTAAAAGGAGCCAACTATTGATGATGCCCCTGAATAGACTTGGTTTAATGACATGGTAAATGCTGAGAAAAACCAACATACATTTCACGATGTGATAGGTTCGGTTGTTGACTTCACCAGCATTACCAAGAACTGTGTTAAGAAGGATAAGATCACAAAAGCTGACCTTGAAGGACTAGCATTCAAACTAATGAAGGGCAAACACAAGAACTACATCAAGCTTAAGTAAAAATTTGAATAATACTATTTAGATATGTCAGATCAACTTGATTGGGTAAATCCTAAAGGTTATAGAATTCCACACGACCTTAGCAAGCCTATACCTTTGTACGGTGCTCTAGGTCACTTAACCATTCTAGTATATTTCTTCTACAACAAATATCTCGCGTACTTAACTACCAAGAATGTAGGAGAAAAGAAATATGCTACTTCATTGATAAAACCAAAAGCTGCAAGGTATGAACTGGAAGGCATTGAAGAAATGATTCCAAGGCTATGGATTTCATCCAATGTAGCTTATGACAAGATGCTTCTTTTGGAATAAGTCACTGGGTACCCAAACAAAAACAATTATACAGAGCAAGACAAGTTGTTCAATCTAGTCACAAAGTATACTCTCGGATGAAGATACTCAGTATTGTTAGAATTTTAGTTGATAAAAAGTTTAGGTATGGTTACTTGAAGGAGATTGTTTTTAGACATGCCAATCAGAAATAGTACACATTCAAAGAAGAGCTTATGGAACAAATGACAACCTTATGTGATTTGGTTGGTCAAGCTATACAAAAGAAGGAAGAAGAAAAGCGAATTGCGGAAGAGCAAGCGGCTAAAGATCGATATTGGAAGATTCCCATTTGCTACGATGATGACGAAGACAACACCATTGCAATCACACCCGTTTTACCAATCGAGGAACCCGATAACTCTCTAAGTATGGGGGACGAGCATCTTGACACCATTCCGGCAACGGAATCGGACGAAGTAATAAAGTCTAGTGTTGAGAACCTTATCCCAATCCCAAGTGAGTCCGAGGGTATTCCCGACAAAATGTGTGATGTGCCTCTTTGTGAAAATACCACCCCTCTTAAAGCTTTCAAAGAACATTCTGAGACTATCATCGATTCCAACGATGATTCTACTTTGAGTGATGACGATTCTTATGAGAACATCGATTATGTCGATGCATCACCTCCCGATGATGAGATCGTCAGCTTAGAGGTGGTAGAGATTGTTATCCCGGAAGTTGGAGGGATTGACACCAATATTCTTCTAACAATCAAAGACGATATCCTTCGTGAAAAATTGTTGAATGTCAATCTTCTTATTGCTAACATCGAAGCATTAAAAGATAATCCCGCTCCATCTTCCGATGTTATGACCAAGTCTTCCTCCACATCTCTTAACCTTTTCTTGGAGGAGACTAACACCTTTGATAATTCTTCACCCGAAGCTGAAACTTTCTGCTTTGATTTGGAAGAGATTAGTAGTGGCAGTACCACTACTCATTCTGATTATTCTCTTCCCGGATTATGAAGCTTTCTATTTTGATGACGATCATATTTAAGAGAAGAGTAGTGGCAGTACCACTACTCATTCTGATATTTCTCTTTCTAAATATGATTCGTTTATCTTTGATCTTTCGAATGATCCGTTTCCTCCTGCCGATAGGAGTGACTTTTATCATGAGGAGTTCGCCGATGAACTTGCTCACATCATATCTCCACCAGAGTATGATTGCTTCTATTTTAAGAGTGAGCCCGATCCGGGTGAGTTGACTAGTATTGTTGACTCCGGGATTCCTGATAACGTTCATTCTACGACAAATGTGAATTTACCATTCGAGGATGACCAATCTCCTCTCTGGGCATATGTTGTATGGATCTTTCTTTCTTTTCTTACGTATCTCGTTACTCCACCATATCTTCTCTCTTGCGGGAATAAAGATACCATTTTTGACCCCGGCATCTCTATTTATCATTCTTTTATGCCGGATGTATCTCATCGGAGTGGAACTTTTATGAAATTCAATGTTTATCCAAACCACTTGAATGAAAATCCGATGATGATTTTATCTTCCACTTGCTCCCCCATGGACCAATGAATTCAGGGTCGAGTCGAGCTTGTGACTCGGTTAACAAAAACAGGGCGCTTCGTGGGAGGCACCCCATGCTTATCAGTAGTAGTAAAAAATAAGTGTTTTTGTATGAGGCTTACATTTTCCATTACCTGTGTTTTGTCCATGTTTTGTGTTGTTTTGTGTTGTATGTCCAGGATTTCCAGGATTGTGAAGACTCTCGTGTTCGCAATATCCACTCGAGCTTCACATCCTCAGCTTCATTTTGGGAATCCAGTATCCAAATCTAATCGACTAACATTTTATCTTTTGGCACACTTCATAAATGGCCTTAGATTTGCGTAGGAACCCCTTTAAAACATCGAGGACGATGTTTAGTTCTAGTATGGGGGGGATCTTCGATTTGATTTTCTGCAGCGGGTTATCACTAATCCCAATTTAACCACACAAATTTTTGCAAAAATACCAAAAAAAATTGAAAAAAATTTCGTTAAAAATTTTCAAAATAAAATAAGTTGTTTTGTCAAATTTGACTTTCCTGCTGGTAGAATAAGAAAATTTTGACACGGTTCGGACAGCGTGTTGACTCTACTTGTTACCCTAACTTTTAGACTAAGCGTTCGCGGATTTTTGGCCTAAGATCAAAAAATGATAGAGTTAATTATAACTTAAGATGCTAAACAAGGATTATTAAATCTTACAAGCACATGTATGTAGTTTGTAGTTTTTTTTCTCTCCCATAAGCTTCTAACCGGACTAATAATACGTGCTATTTTTGAAAATTAAACTTAAATCAACAATTTTTGAGATGTAGTCAATAATATTATATGTTAAAAAAAAGGAAGAAATGAAGAAAAAAAATGAGTAATAATTATAAACCTGGTGTGGCTCGAATAAAAAGTTTGAATGCATCTTTGCGGCTCATAACCGATGTTCAGCCCCCTCTTAAAGAAAGCCCCTTGTAAGAATACTAGAACCGAGACTGATAAAAGTTTTGCTGGCATCTGCCGGGGGGTGAAGCTCACAACCGATGTTGCAAAGCCTACTAAAAGGCAGATTTCCTTTTAGAGAATGAATCATTGTAATTAAAGTAGGTAGTAATATGAATAAATATAGGAAAAATATCTTTTTCTTAATTTTAAATATGCTTTTGAACTAGACTAATTTATTTAAGTTATTTCTAAATAAGCTATTGGTAATAATACGGGAAACCTAAGTGTTTTTGAACGCAAAGGTTCTGTGAGTCCTGATAACTAGTCTCTGTTGGGTGTCACAACCCTGGTCATTAGCCGCAAGGTTTGGATGTGCCGAGACGAAAGTCCCGCTACATGGCTGATCTCCTCGCCTTCAAACTCATTATTCTCTCAGGTGAACAAACTGAAGCGATAGAATTTTGCAAACGTTGATCCATGGTTGAAATATGAAATGGCACATTCACCTAAATATATAATAATTGTCGGGAGTGAAAAGTTCACAAGTTCAAATATATAGTGTTAGTATACTTAACTTATATTAACTGATTTCGTTGTTAAGCTTGACAAACGTTTTCAATTTTTTTGCATTTGACTATTCAAGTGCTTATTGTGGCTATTTACTGCTTATTTAGCTTATTATCTGTTTGTGTATGCTTTTTTGTAATCTTTTTAAATGCTTTGATGTCATTCTTTAAGTTTTGCTTTAGATAACTGTCTTATGTGCCTCTTAGTCTGCTCTTACTTACTTTGCATATATAGTGCTTATTCTAGTTTGTTAATTTGCTGATTTATTGCTTAACTTTGCATGAATAATCATCTGTTGTATTGCAAAACTTTGCTTTTAATCTTAGTAAATCCAGCTTAAATTTAGATTTGAAAACCTTCAAGGGGTGTTTCGCATAAGAGTAGCAAAGGAGTCATTTTGTGTATTAAAACCATTTTGGGCACCTCCAGCTTACTTTGACGGCTATATTTTTTTAAGTTGGTTTTGATTTTTTTTCATTAGTTTTTAAGGTATTAAAATTGGTTTTTCAAAGTTTTTTCGAAAAAGTGTCCTATGAAACTAGTGGTGACAAACAAGCTTCATAAAGCTCTATTTGATTTAGCTTTCAAAACCTAGTTTTTAAGACTTTGTTTATAGTGTACTTTTTATGTCATATTTGTATAGTCAGGAGTCTTTAGTTTTGCTTTTGTTTTAAATCCATCTGTCCATTGTTTTTTATCAAACCTTCTTCTTTTTCATTTTCAATTATCAGATAGTAAAAAGTATTTTTAGTCTTTAAAATTTTGAGCATAAGCTCTTTTCTAGTCAGTCTCAATCTGTTTTGACTTGTTTTCCATTTTCCAGCTTATTTTTAAGCATGCTTATGCTAGTTTTCTTTTTAAGAAATGTTAAAAAGTTGAACTCAGTGTGAGTAGCACTTTTTATTAGCCTTTTCCATTGATTATTTTTGTTTCAAACCCTCTTTCTTTTGCTGTTTTAGAAAGCCCTTAAGCTAGGCTTTAAGCGTATATAGTTCATTCAGCCATAAGGATCCTTTAAAGGCTTAAAAATAAGCCCAAAAGGTGCCCCTTTTGGCTGTCTGCTTTTCAGTTTGTGCTTATAGCTTATTTGCTTTTTCTGCTTATCTTGTTTATCTTTTGTGCTTATTTTTGTTTCATTTTGCTTATTTAGGTAGTATAGCTTATCTGGTTTTGCTTATCTTGTTTATCCCTTAGCTTATTTTGCTTAAAAACTAGCCTAGCAGTTAGCTTGTTTAGGACTTAGTTAAAAATAGTGAAACTACCACTTTTTCTTGCTTATTTTCCAGCTTATTTTTCAGTTTTGCAAAAAAAGTCCATTTTTTTAAATTTGCTTATTTTTGTCAGTTTTATAAGTTAAGAAAAATTAGCAAAAAGGGAGGCATAGGATTCGAACCCTGGACCTTCCCTTTCACACCCACAAGACTCACCTCAAACACACACTAACCACGGTGCCAGACCAGGACCATCTGTTTTACTTTTGAACCATTATTCTTTTAACCAGTTTTTTGCCCATTAAGCCCATAAGCCATTTTCAAGTTATAACAGCTTATTTAGATAAGCTGTTTTCTCACTTTTATTTTTCCTGAATTCAGCATACTCCAAACTACTTTTTTGCATTTTTTTCAGAATTTTCAAAAATTGTTTAGTATTTTTTATCAATTTTTCTTTTCAAAACTGTTTTAAATTCATAATAAATTATTAAAAAGTCAAAAAAATATAATTCTTTTTTTTAAAATTTTCTTTTATCATTTTGCATCTAGGAAAATTAAATTGCTTACTGGTTAATTTTCAAAAATTTTTTTTTTAAAGAACGGATTCGAACCCCGTTCTCTCTCGGTTTTATGGATCAAATTCATTTTAACTTTCAATTTTTAGGATTTTCTTTAATCGTATTGCATTTTAAAAACGTAGAAATTAAAATCCAACTCCAAAAATCTTAATAACCATTGTCAACGCGCGTCACAAACGTTCTCGCTTTTCCAATTCGCACCTCGTTGGGAGACGACCCAAGGGATTTTTTATTTTCCTTTGGTCAAAAGGAATTTCTTTTGAGTCTTCGGAATTCTTATTATTACAATAATTGATTTATAAAATGAAATTATCCTTTTTATTTATTATATTTATTATAATTTATATTTACAAAAAGACTAGTTTTAAGGTTATCACAACCCCTTAGAATTTTGTTAGACCGTGTTCGAGCCTTCCAACCTATTCCCCTGCAACGATTAGGTACACTGCCTAGGAGATTGTAAAACTTCATGTGAAGTCTTCGCAACCCACACAACAAGTTTAATGGCGGCCGTTGTCAGGGTAATATTAATTTCGATCATTTATTTATCCTTAGTTCTACTCGTTTGATTTCCTGACAAGTGAGTAATTTAATTCCAGAATATTTAGCTTTCTCGGAGCTTCGTTTCTTTGTCCATTTGTTTCGTAATCCTATTCATCGGTCAACACACCATGGGAAAACCTAATTCCTATTCCTACATCTTGGAGATTACTCCAAACCTAGCCACGAAGGCTACAAGAATACAATTGAGCTACTCGTAGGGAATAATGTGGTACCTCTTCGATCCGACACCATCCGGTTGGTGCAAAACGGATGCTTATTCCACGGACTTTGGTCCGAGGATCCAAACCAACACCTCAAGGATTTCTTAAAACTTGTGGACTTACTTGACCTTAACGGTGAAAACAGGGAAAGAACGCACCTGCGTTTATTTCATTTTTAACCATTCATGACATAGCTAGAAACAAGCTTGAATGTCTTCCTCAGCAGGATCCAACACCACATGGTGAGGATCTTACTACTCGTAATTCCTTGCTCAATTATTTCCTCCAACCAGGTAAACTTGCAAAACTTCGCAATGATATCCTGATGTTCCAACAACATCATGGAGAATCTCTCTCAGAAGCATGGACTCGTTTCAAGGACCTACTCCAAAAGTTTCTCATCATGGCATTGATCGTTGGCTTCAAATTCAAATTTTTTAAGATCATGTCTCCTTTCATCTTAAGTGCAAGATTGACCGCACCACTGGTGGCAAACTCTACGATAAGAATACTGACAAATCTTGAGAAATCATTGAGAACATCACCCTCTAACCCTCTACGACCATAGAGGCCGTAAGTGACTCAAAAGAATTTGTCAAATCGGTCTACTGTCCTTCCTACACCTCAAGCACCTCAAAAAACCTGACCAAGAGACTCTTGAGAGCTCGAAGACATGAGTAATTTCTTACTAAAAGGGTCGCAGACCAACACCAGAGACCTAGCCAAATGCACGTGCCGTCAAGCTTATGCTGATAGTGGGTTTTATTCAAATATCCCCGTGCCCGCAAACCCAAAATGAGCACCAAGCATGATCCCCTTTATATTTACATAACGTACCGGTCCAAACCCTCAGGTGTTAGGAACCACATTCGAGGCTCGAGTACGGGACTACATGGAAGCACACACCAAAAGGATGGAAAGATTTGAGAATGCCATTTTCAAACAGTGAGAGGAGATCAACGATAGGATGGCTGAAGTGTTCGGACTTCTTAAGGAACTCACAACCAGCAGGGCTCTTGAAAAAGTGTTGATCCGAGAAGAGGCTAAATCCCCCGTCACTAAAAACATCAATTCTATATCTCTCGTTAGAGGAGAAGAAGAAAGAAATGACAATGATGATATAGCAGCCGACGGTGGCATTAACAGGACAAATATGGAGATGCCAGTAAAAGAGGCCGAGAAAAAGACTGAAGCTGGAAATGAAACCAAAAATAAACCAATCAAAAGAGCTGAAAGAGAACAAACAGCGGAGACATCCAGTTCTCAGCCCGCAGGGTATTGCCTGAAACATAAGATCAATGAAAAACTAATCGAGGGACTTGTTGACAATCATAGGTTCAATGACTCCGTGTCAGGAATCCAAGTTGGAAAGGTAAAAGGAAAGACCTATAATTTCTCTCTCTAGTTTTCTTGTTAGTATTGTGAGTGCTGAGTGGCGACGTGCGGGAGCGAGATCATATATTCTACAATTGGTATCAGAACCATAGGGTGATTTAGCTTGGTTTTATGTGTGTTTTTCTTTTACTTGTTTAGCTGTGTGTGTGGTTCAAACCATTACAAGAGATTTTAATCTTTTGTGGGTTTAAAAACCAAAAAGCTATAAACTTTATTCTTTGTTTATCATAGTTTAGGGTAGTTGTACAAGAAAATCTTTGGAAAAACTCAAAAATCTTCATCTTTTGGTTGTTTTTTGGTCGAAAAAGTTTTTACAAAATCTTTGATTTCAAATTTTTTGTTATAAAACCAGCAAGTTTGTGTTTTTAAAGGTTCTTGTATCATAGAAAATAGCAAGAAAGTACAAGTAAAACAAGTAAAAATGTCAAAATTTATTCGTTGAGTAAATTTGAAGTTTATTAAAGACGACTTTTTATACACACAAGATACGAACGAAGTTTTGAATTCAAGCCGATTTATATGTTATTGAGTAATGGCGATTTATACGTGTATGAATCCAGCGATTTATACGTGATTGTATACGGTGTATTTTAATACGTTTTTAGATCCGTACGATTTATACGTGCGTATGAGACCCCGTCCTAAAACATTGAGAGAAATGTTAATTCTAGTATGGGGGATCATCGATTTTGATTAGTGCAAGCAGTCGTTTTTTCCACGTAAATCCTTTTTTACCAACAAAATTTCAAAAAATGAAAAAAGACAATTTTTTCAAATTCTCAAAAATAAAAAAAGTGTTTTGTCACACTGTTGACTTTCCTGCTGAGGGTAGAAAACGAGTAAATTTAAAACTCGATCGAGCGTGTTGAGCACCTAACTAGCTTTTCCCTAACTTTTAGACGAAGCCGTATTACGGAATTTTGCCGAAGACAAAAAATGATAGAGTAATTATGACTTAGATGCAGAAAACAAGGCTTATATGGAAATCATTACAAAGCACATGTATTAGTTTTTAGTTTTTTTTTCTCTCCATAAGCTCCTAACCTACCTAATAAAACTGGCTATTTTTGAAAATTAAACTTAAATCAACAATTTTTGAGATGTAGTCAATAATATTTTTTAGTCTTAGTTCAAATTTATACTTAAATTTTCTAAAACGAAAATTTCTCTATATCATGGTATTATATGTTAAAAAAATGGAAAAAATGAAGAAAAAAAATGAGTAATAATTATAAACTGTGGGCTGATAAAAGTTTGCTGCATCTTGTCGGCTCACAACCGATGTTGCAGCCTTCTAAAGAAAGCCCATTGTAAGAATAATAATCCGAGACTGATAAAAGTTTGCTGCATCTTGCCGGCTCACAACC
This sequence comes from Tanacetum coccineum, assembly GCA_026074375.1. Lineage (NCBI taxonomy): Eukaryota > Viridiplantae > Streptophyta > Magnoliopsida > Asterales > Asteraceae > Tanacetum > Tanacetum coccineum. Next base: position 17,101 of record BQNB010050409.1, on the reverse strand, counting down.
GATGTTGCAGCCTTCTAAAAGGTCGAGGATTTCCTTAAGAATGAATAATTGTATTAAGTGTAGTAAATGTGAGTTAATAAATATAGGGAAAATCTCTTTTTCTTAAATTTAAATATGCTTTTGAACTAAGACTATTTTATTTTAAGTTTTTCTAAATAAGCTATGTATATACGGGAAACCTAAGAGTTTTTGAAACCAAAGGTCTGTGAGTCCCGATACTAGTCTCTGTGGGGTGTCAAAACCCTGGTCACTTAGCCGCAAGGTTAGGATGTGCCGAGACGAAAGTCGCTACATGGGATGATCTCGCCTTCAAACTCATTATTCTCGGGTGAAACGTGAAGCATAGAATTTTGCAAAACGTTGATCCATGGTTGAAATTCGAAATGGCACATTCACCTAATATATAATAATTGTCGGGAGTGAAAAGTTCACAAGTTGCAAATATGAGTAGTGTTAGTATCTTAACTTATATTTAACGGTGATTTCGTTTTAAGCTTGACACTTTTTCAATTTTTTGCATTTTACTATTCAAGTGCTTATTGGTTGCTTATTTACTGCTTATTTAGCTTATTTCTGTTTGTGTATGCTTATTTGTATCTTTTTAATGCTTTGATGTCATTTCTTTAAAGTTATGCTTTAAAACTGTCTTTATTGTGCCTCTTAGTCGCTCTTATCTTACTTTGCTTATTTAAGTGCTTATTCTTGTTTGGTATTTGCTGATATTTGCTTAACATTGCATGATTTATCATCTGTTTTTGCAAAACTTTTGTTTAAATCTAGTAAACCAGCTTAAAATTTTAGATTTGAAAAACCTTGAAAGGGGTGGTTCGCATAGAGTGCAAAGTGGGTCCATTTTGTGTAATAAAACATTTGGGTTCACCCCAGCTACTTGACAGCGTCTTTTTTAAGTTGGCTTTGATTTGTTCATAAGTTTTTAAGGTATTAAAATTGGTTTTCAAGTTTTTCAAAGTGTCCCTTTGAAACTTGTGACAAATAGCTTCATAAGCTCTTAATTTGATGTAGCTTTTCAAACCTTTTTTAAAGACTTGATTTATGTGTACAATTAGTGTCAAAATGCAGTAGTTTAGGAGTCTTTAGTTTACTTTATGTATAAATCCAATCTGTCAAGTGTTTTAATCTATGTCAAAAAAGCCTTCGTTATTTCATTTTTTTCACAATTATCAGATAGTAAAAGTCTTTTAAGTCTTTAAAATATTGAGCGATAAAACTCTTTTCTAAGTCAGTCTCAAGCTGTTTTGACATGATTTTTCCATTTTCCATCATTATTTTTAAGCATGCTATATGCTATTTTCTTTTTAAGAAATGTTAAAAAGTTAAACTCAGTGTGAGTAGCACTTTTTATTAGCCTTTTCCAGTGATTATTTTTGTTTCAAACCCTCTTTCTTTTGCTGTTTTAGAAACCCTTAAGCTAGGCTTTAAGCGTATATATTTCATTCAGCCATAAGGATCCTTTAAAGGCTTAAAAATAAGCCCAAAAGGTGCCCCTTTTGGCTGTCTGCTTTTTAGTTTGTGCTTATAGCTTATTTGCTTTTTCTGCTTATCTTGTTTATCTTTTGTGCTTATTTTTGTTTCATTTTGCTTATTTAGGTAGTATAGCTTATCTGGTTTTGCTTATCTTGTTTATCCTTTAGCTTATTTTGCTTAAAACTAGCCTAGCAGTTAGCTTGTTTAGGACTTAGTTAAAAATAGTGAAACTACCACTTTTTCTTGCTTATTTTCCAGCTTATTTTTCAGTTTTGCAAAAAAGTCCATTTTTTTAAGTATTTGCTGTATTTTTGTCAGTTTAGCTCAGTTTTAAAAAAATTACTAAAAGGGAGGCCAAGGATTCGAACTCCTGGACCTACCCTTTCCACCACCCACAAGTCGCCACCCTCAAACACAACAAATCTAACCACGGTGCCAGACCAGGACCATCTGTTTTACTTTTGAACCATTATTCTTTTAACCAGTTTTTTTGCCCATTAAGCCCATAAGCCATTTTCAAGTTATAACAGCTTATTTAGATAAGTTGTTTTCTCACTTTTATTTTTCCTGAATTCAGCATACTCCAAACTACTTTTTTGCATTTTTTTTCATAATCTTCAAAAATTGTTTAGTATTTTTTATCAATTTTTCTTTTCAAAACTGTTTTAAATTCATAATAAATTATTAAAAAGTCAAAAAAATATAATTCTTTTTTTTAAAAATTTTACTTTATCATTTTGCATCTAGAAAAATTAAATTTGCTATATCGTAGGTTATTTTTTGCAAATTTGTTTATTTAAAGAACGGGATTCGAACCCCGTTCTCGTTTTTAGGTTAAATTCATTTTTAGCTTTCGTTCTTTAGGTTTTCTTTAATGGCGTTTTTTGCCATTTTAATCGAGATATTAGAAATCCAACTCCAAAAATCTTTTAAACCAATGCAACGCGGCGAATCACAAACGTTCTCGATTTTCCATTCGCACCTCGTTGGGAGAACGACCCGGGGGACTTTTGATATTCCTTTGGTCAAAAGGAATTTCTTTGAGTCTTTCGGAATTCTTATTATTAACTAAAATGATTTATAAATTTGAAATTTATCCTTATTATTTATTAAATTTATATAATTATATATTACAATAAGACAATTTTTAAGGTTATCACAACCTCCTAAGAAATTTTGTAGACCCGGTTTGGCCTTTCCAACCTATTCCCCTGCAACGATTAGGTACACTGCCTAGGAGATTGTAAAACTTCATGTGAAGTCTTCGCAACCCTCACATCAAGTTTATGGCGCCGTTGTCGGGGAATAGTTAAGTTTCGATCATTATTTAACTTAGTTCTACTCGCTTGATTCCTATCAAGTGAGAACTTTAATTCCAGTATATTAGCTTTCTCGTAGTCTATCTTTTCTTTATGTCATTTTTTTTGTAATCCATTCTCGTCAACCACCATGGAAGACGAGAATCCTATCCGTACTCTTGGAGATTACTCCAAACCTAGCCACGAAGGCTACAAGAATACAATTGAGCTACTCGTAGGGAATAATGTGGTACCTCTTCGATCCGACACCATCCGGTTGGTGCAAAACGGATGCTTATTCCACGGACTTTGGTCCAAGGATCCAAACCAACACCTCAAGGATTTCTTAAAACTTGTGGACTTACTTGACCTTAACGGTGAAAACAGGGAAAGAACGCACCTGCGTTTATTTCATTTTTACCTTCATGATCAAGCTAGAAACTAGCTTGAATGTCTTCCAGCAGGATCCATCACCACATGGAGATCTTACACTCGTTCTGCTCATTATTTTCACCGTTAAGGACGGCAAAACTTCGCAATGATTTCCGATGTTCCAACAACATCAATGGAGAATCTCTACTCAAAGCATGACCGTTTCAAGGACCTACTCCAAAAGTTCCTCATCATGGCATTGATCATTGGCTTCAAATTCAATTTTTTTAAGATCTATAGTCACCTTTCATCTAAATGCGATTGACCGCGCCACTGGCGGCAAACTCCGCGATAAGAATACTGATAAATCTTGAGAAATCATTGAGAACCTCACCCTCTACGACCATGAGGGCTGGAATGACTAAAAAGAATTTGTATCAAATCTTTCAAGACTGTCACTAAACCCTCAAAGCACCATCAAAAACCTAACCATGACTGAAAAACTTCTTAGAGCTTGAACACCTGATTCAATTTCTTACTAAAAGGGTCGCGAATCCAACACCAAGACCAGCTCAAATGCACTCCGACAAGCCTATGCAGAAGTGGTTATTTATTTTTTATTCAAAACCCTCCCGCCCCGCAAAACCAAAAATGACCACCAAAGCAGATCCCCTTCATTTTCATGAAGTTTTTTGTTGTTTGCGTACCGGTCCCCAAACCTCAGGCGTATAAGGAAACCACATTCGAGCTCGGTACGGGACTACATGGAAGCACACAAAACCAAAAGTATGAAAGATTTGAGAATGGCCATTTTTCAAACAGTGAGAGGAGATCAACGATAGGATGGCTGAAGTGTTCGGACTTCTTAAGGAACTCACAACCAGCAGGGCTCCTGAAAAAGTATTGATCCGAGAAGAGGCTAAATCCCCCGTCACTAAAAACGTCAATTCTATATCTCTCGCTAAGGGAGGAAGATAAGAACAGGCATGGAACAAAGATGATATGACCGCCGAGCGTGGCATTACAGGACAAATACGGAGATGCCAGTACAGGAGGTCGGAAAAGGACTGCAGCTGGAAATGAAACCAAAATAAACCAATCAAAAGAGCTTAAAAGAGAAACAAACAACGGAGACAACCAGTTCTCAAGCCCGCAGGTTTAGCTGAAACATAAGATCAATAAAAACTAATGAGGACTTGTTGACAATCATAGGTTCAATGACTCCGTGTCAGGAATCCAAGTTGGAAAGGTAAAAGGAAAGACCTATAATTTTCTCTCCATCTCCTCAAGGTTTTTCGTGTGTAGTTGGATTGGAGATAAGATATAATCATATATTTCTACAATAGGTATCAGAGAGAGAGCCATAGGTGATTTAGCTTGGTTTTGTGTGTGTTTTTTTCTTTTACTTTTTAGCTGTGTGTGGTGGTTCAAACCATTACAAGAGATTTTAATCTTTTGTGGGTTTAAAAACCAAAAAGCTATAAACTTTATTCTTTGTTTATCATAGTTTAGGGTAGTTGTACAAGAAAATCTTTGGAAAAACTCAAAAATCTTCATCTTTTTGTTGTTTTGTGGTTCGAAAAGGGTTTTGGGTACAAGAATCTTGATTTCAAATTTATTTTGTGTATTAAAAACCATAAAGTTTATTTTTATTCAGGTTCCCTAGTCTTAAGAATATCAAGAAAGTACAAGTAAAATCCAGTAAAAATGCAAAAATTATGTCATTGAGTGATTGATGTTTTTAAAGACGACTTTTTATACACACTGTTGAATATCGTCGATTTAATCGATTATTAGTTATGGCGAATATATAGTGTATGCATCGAGATTGTATACGTGATTATATACGTGCGATTTTATACGTTATTAAGATCCGGTATTTATACGGTGTGATTAAATTCCCGTGATTTAATACGTATATTGTATAAGTCATTTATACGTGTGTAATATCCGCGATTTATACCTCACTTGGTATATGGCCGATTTATACATCATTGGTTCAGGGCGATTTATACACTCTTATACGGGATTTATAGTGTCTCTCTAATTCGGCGTAGTTTATACCTGGTCTAAACGAGCGATATAACCCATTTTCAAACGGCGAATTATACATTCTTCTTAGGGTACTTTATTCATTACAACTAGGGTGATTTTATAAAACACTTACCTTAAGAATATATACCATATTGCCTTGAAGATTTATACTGTTTTTCTGTCATTTGTAAAATCCCATGAAGTATTCAATTATTTGCTCGGTTTTATCAAGAATTGTAAAATCCCGTGTAATCTTAAAGACTTATTCACTTAAAACAAAGAACAATTTAATACAACAACCTCTAATCACTGAACGATCAAAAATTTATCTTTTCTCATTCAATCAATCAATTTAAAATGACAACATTAACAAAGTTTATGATAATTGCCAGTCCCGACAACCGTCCTCCTATGTTAGAAAAATCCTTGTATGACTCATGGAAGAGTCGTATGGAATTATGCATAGAGAATCAGGAGAATGATTCTTAACTCACTTCAAGATGGTCTACTTATTTGGCCAACTGTTGTTAAAGAGGATGGCACTACTAGGACAAAGAAGTATGAAGAACTTTCTGTTGTAGAAAAACTCCAAGCTGATTGTGATCTAAAAGCTAAAAACATCGTTATTCAAGGTCTTCCACCAGATGTGTATGCCATTGTGAATTATCATAAAGTTTCCAAAGAGATATTGGATAGAGTTAAGCTTCTTATGCAAGGCACAAAATTGTCATTACAAGAGAGGGAATGTAAATTGTATGACGAGTTTGATAAGTTTTTATTTGTCAGGTGAAACACCGTAGCAGTACTACTGGAGATTGCCTCAACTAATCAATAACATGATGTTATCAATATGTCCGATGAGACAAGTCTAAGTGAATACAAAGTTACTAACAGTCTATCACTAGAGAGGAGCAAGTTTTGACGATGTTGAGTTGCTTAGTAGATTTACATACTACAAACTATGATCAAAAGAATTTTTTTTTTTTGTACTCATATCTTGAACAACATGAGGCACATGCAAATGAAACACGATTGATGCATGAACGATACCAAGATCCTCTTGCATTTGTTGCTAACTACAATCAGGCAACGTCTCAACTTGACAAGTATCACTCTCAATACAATACCATACAGTTTCCTCAACAAATAAATACCATGATTCCACAAGTTCACTCTCCTCAATCATACTTACCAATGTAACACCCCCAAAAATGTGTCGCAGTGGAAATGTGTCCGGGGGCGTTACTTCATAATACAATAGCACAAGATACAAGAGAACGACCTCTAAATGTTCGCTTGAAAAGTAATCCTCGTTGATCTTTCTTGAAATTGCTATAATCATTTGTCCCAATAATTGCATCACCCAAACAAAAAGCGTAAAGCAATACAACGAGATTTGATCATTTGTATATAAGTAGAAATCCATAAATGAAATCTTGTCAATTTAGACTCCAATGCACATCAAGTAAGCCAAGCATCTAATTCACCTGAGAAAAACATGCTTAAAAGTGTCAACATAAAGTTGGTGATTTCATAGGTTTTTAGGTTTAGTAAAATGTTGAACCAATGTTCTGATAAAGTAGTAATGACCATTTAAAATCCTTAATGTCCTTCCAAAATGTATGTAGATTCTTAGAAATCAAATAGTTTAAAGTAGGCATTCCAGTTCAATCCCAAAGTAGTCACAAAAATGTACTAAGAAATTTGAAACCGCAATTGTCAAAGCATGTATGATATTTATGTATATATCACCAAAATGTTTCAAGTATGTATTGCCACTTTATTCAAGGCATAGTAAATATCCATGTGAGTATAAAACAATGATTACAATTACTCTAAGTTCATGAAACTACAACGTAGACTTGTATGTATGCCACTTTATTCAAGGCACAATAAGAGTGTACCCATCATAGGTGTTCCCTCCAAGAATACCCGGGCATTAATGAAAATAATATGTACCCATCATAGGTGTCCCCTCCAAGAACACCCGGGCATTTTTGAAAATATTCATGTATATGTAATTGTTGGCCCTGAAGACTCAACCAATCGTATTCCGATATGTTATAACGTTTGTTTTCCCAGTGATAGCTAATCACCCGAACGGGGATTGTCAATCCCGAATAGATCTATTTCATAACATTCGCGCTCACCCTCCAAGTGATTTACAGTTCATGCAACCTAAGCTAATCCATAATCATTCGAGTAAAAGTATAATTGTTGCATCCATAAGTAAAAACCAATGTTGTATCTCACCGTGAGATATGCATATGAGTGTATAAACAAGTTATAGCGAGTGTTCACGCTCAAAAATTAGACCAAGTATTGTATCTCATCGCGAGATATATAAATAAATATGTAAACCAATTTGTAATCAACCATGTAAATGCATTTGTAAACAAGCATGTTCTCACCCCAAAAATATATGTAAAACCAGTAAAAACAGGGGGCTATAAACTCACATTGATGTTGTAGAACGATTTGCAGAACTGCACATATTAAGCACAGCACAAACGGAAAGACCGGAACGGCTCGATCAAGAAGTTGCGATTTATCTTAACAGCTAAGTCCCACTAGCCTAGGATAATGTATTTGGGCTTCCGATGAATAGTTACGTCAACGCGACACGTTGATAAAGATTTAGATTTCCAAGTTGTAATAGTTTGGTGGTTGGTTAAATAAAATAAATCGAAAGTAACGCAAAGTATGTAATATATCCCGTATATATTACATATGAAAAATGAACAAGTATATAATTCGTATCGTGAATTATATAATAAAGACAAACAATCCAAAGATTAATATGAAATGTATAATACTTTGCAAGTATTATATAAGAAGTGTGAGTAAATAATTAACCAATTAGTTTGACCCGTTTTCTGAAATCACCACTTAATTAAATAAAAAGTTCTTGCATAAACGTAATCGTACGTTTTAAGGTTACTAATTAAGTTAAACGATGTTTATAAAGCTTTTACAACAATTATTATGTTATCTTCTAGCTGACAATTATAAAATATAAAATAATATTTTATAAATTTATATTTCGTTTCCTCGACGGGTCGTGTCTAAAATAGTTGTCTCATTGTAAAAGTATAGTTTTCGTTCGTTGGTCGGGTTATTGTATAATACAAATTAATATATCTTTAAAATATAACTTAGTCCCTGTTATCGGTTTCTAAAATAATAGAAGCTTTAGTGAATCGTTACTAAATATAGAAATTTATATAAATTTCGCCATGACTTTTCCGTTTATAAAACGATCCCAAGTCGAGAGACTTTGTTGCAAATCAACCTTTCCAAATCAATTTAATAGAAAACATCCAAGTAAATTTCAAGTGTATTTATTTGTTATTGTCATTGTTTCCATATTATAAGTCTGTTACGGGTCTAATATAATATATCCGAAAATAATAACTAATCACATTATTTAACCAATTATCCACCATTATATCCAGTTTTAATATTTATAAAACCTTATGTTATATTTATTTGTCGTTTTGTATAAATCAAACACACCCTAAAGTTGTTTCTGCTCACCCAAACGCGCCCTTATGGTGAAACTGCTAACCCAAACGCCCCTATACGGTTTTCCTGCTAACCCAAACACAGTCTTACGGTTTTCTGCACACCCAAACGCACCCTTAGGTTTTTTTGCCCAAACCAAACACACCCTTTGTTGCAATCTGCTAAGCCAAACATACCCTATTGTGTTAAACCCAACTCCAAACACCCCTATATGTTTTTCTGCCAACCCAAACACCCCTTTATGCAAATCTGTCCAACCAAACGCACCCTTGTGCGGTGACAACCTATACCAAACGCACCCTATTTGTTTATAACAACACCAAACGCACCCGTGGTTGTTAAACTCAAACCGAACCCACCCCTTTTGTGCTAACCTAACCCGGACACACCCTACGGTGGTGCAAACCACAAAACCAACGCTCCCTTTTGATGTTTAACCAAACGCACCCCCTTGGTGCCACAACGAAAACACAAACCAACCGCACCCGCTGCGGTGAAAACATGAACCGAACGCACCCGCTGTGGTGGTCGGTTAGACCACCGAAACAAACACCCTTGTGGTGTTTTTATCAAAACAAACGCACCCTTCTTGGTGTGGCACAGAAAACCACGCGCACCCCATGTGGGTGGCTGTGACGATGGTGGGGACGACGAGGGAGGCAAGAGATGGTGGTAGTGGTTTCGTTTGGTGATAAAGGTCACGGTGGGGTGGTATCAAGCCAAAACGAACACCACCTTGGTGGCGTGTTCGGCTGTAACAAACACCCACGAAGGGCTGTGGTGGAGTATGATGATGGTGGTGGCAGCGCGTCATGGCTGAGGCTGCCGGAGGGGGGGGGGGGGGGGTCGTTATGTGTTTTCCCCGCGTGGAGGCGCGTGGTGTTGGGGATTCCTTTATCCTTTTTAATCGGGGGTCATGAGGAACGTTTTTAGTTTCGACCGGAAAACTCTCCGAAAAAGTTTTCCGGCGGCGTCTGATGGTGGCCGGAGGTTGGCCGGATGGGGAGCGGCGGTGGCCGAAAAATGGGAGAGGAAGAGAGTGTTTTATGTGTGTGTGTTTTTATACAAAAGAAATGAATGTAAAGTTTTATATAAATTTTATTTATAATAAAACTTTAAAATTAAGTGACAAGTGAATAATAATATGGGGTGAATTTTGTAAATATTACCACAGGGACTAAAGGTGTAACTTTTGAGTATCATTTTGTAAAATAGTGGTTCGGGACTCGTTTGAGCGACTTAACGGATGTTTCAAAATACGAAACTTGCGTCATTGCGTTTCAAATCATTTTTCTGATAAAAATGAGTATTTACACGACTTTATTTCAGAATTGTTTTATAACATTTATTTAAAATGTTCATCATTTAATTGTATATCGCTGACAAACTTTGTCCGTAAAATGAATTTTTAACTTGAATAATTGTGTTTTTAATAAACGTTACTGAACGAGTGAGGGAGCCCGCGCTCCGCTGCGGGATGTTTGGCGAGCGTCGTTGCCATTCGGCATATAGAACTTAAGCGTGTAGGTAGAATGCAAATTTGGATACAGTAAGAATGAAAGATGTGTAATACATAGATGATAAGCAACAATGCACAACTATTTTAAACAACCATTCTGCGATTGCGTACTTGAATTGAAACAACATTCCTCAATGTATTCAAATAAAATCCCCGAACCACACACTCTTGTCGTAGCTAAATAAGCAACAAAACTAATTCATTAAACAACCTTCTAACTATTACAGTAATTAACATACAAATACATCTTTAATGTACACATTCGCATATGTTTAGATGCCTATCGTTGTGAGAGTAAACCATTGTTGTAAGAGTGAACCGAGTTTGGTGACAAAAAGGTTTAAGTCATACAACAGGTGTGAGAAAGTGATTTAGGATTTGGTTATGTGGATTTGGTGTGAAGGGTCTGGAAAATAAGAGAAAAAGAAAGGAGTGGTAATGAAAAGAGGCAACATTATCTATTTTTTTTAATTGTGTTAAGCGGTAGCTGCTGCAAGAAGTGCTCCTTGACCTTCATTCATTGCCGCAGCTCCGAACATCCATCGTGCACTTGAGTGTTGCCAGGATAAAATGCTATCCCTAAAACTGGTGCCAACGTTTCTGTAACCAATTTTACGCAGCTTGTAAGCACTAAATTCTAACCATAATCATAAGCACAAAAGATCTAATAAAGGGGTCTTCGGGTTTCCCCTCGAAACCTAAATGATATATTTTACAGATTACTTTGTGTCATTTGTAACTTAAGTTGTATTTATTTTGCTTAAACTAAGGGGGTGTTTGGATTAGCTCATTGTATGGCTTATCAAATAAGGAAGTTGTATAACAAAGTACCTGACATGTTTCTGATTTTTATTGCTTACCAAGTCATTAAAATATATGTAGACCCAAATAAACGCAAATCCACATTTATTATTTTGACTCGAGATTCATCCGTTGTTGTGGATGAATCATTTTTAAAGAGTTATTGCTTTCAATATACCTATCTTTTTTGGATAAATTATCCTGTTGCGGATCCTTCATCGTACAACCCCCAAAATCACTTGGTTAAGCTATCGTAACAAAATGGTTTCTGTAAATTAAAAATACAAATAATGGAGTGAGATTTTTCTTTAGACAAAAAGCATGAAAATCCAAACACCGCTTGCGTAATTTGTTAACATCAATGAGCTTGAATATTCAATTGCACCATTTTGGATGAGAAGTTTATGTGCATTAGTCATGATTGGAGGAAGATATGATCTCTAGTTATTCAGAACATACTTGCACTACTTTTTATCTATATTTCTTAAACAATGTACACATGCGTATTTACCGAATGAGTTTAAAAATATAAATAAAAGAAGGTTTTACCAGAATCAAGTCAGCAGATGGCAGAAATTTGATTTGGTGAGTCACAAAAACTATTGTTTTAGCAGCTAATGCCGTCATTATGTATTCCTGAAAAAAATATAATATTATGTCAAGTCTTTAAAAACAATTTTTCGGTTAAAAAGATATTATAAAATTTGAAGCTTAAATAGTTCAGGTCCATTGTGTGCATCTACAACACTAAACAGATCATCAAGAAGATAAATGTCAGCATCTTGATCAAATGCCCTTGCTAGCTGCACCTTTTGTTTTTGGTCGCCACTCAAATTTATGCCTCAATCACCAATAATGGTTTAATCTCCATGTAAGAAAAGCTCAAAATCTTTTTTTAAGCGAACACGCATTAAGGACGCTCTTGTACTTTGCCTTATCCATTGGATTCCCATATAAAACATTATCTTTGATATTTCCTGATTGTATCCATGCTGACTGTGATACATAAGCTACAGACCCAAAAATTTAAACCTAAACCATAAAGAAGTCAATACGCCTTCAAACACTAAAACCCAAAAATTTACCCTTAGATAATCAGTATTGTTCGGCTGGTATGAAACTGATTAACCAAAAGCATAATCTTCTTGTTTATCAGAACATAAAAAACAGCATCACAAATAATAAGATAATTTCCAAAAGCATAAGAAGTTGAGACTTACTTCATAGGAGACTTTTGGGATTTCACCAAGAATTTAACAAAGAGAGCTCGATTTCCCAGACCCAACACTCCACCCAACACTCCCAAAAACAGGAACACGCATCCCTCGTTCAACTTTCATCTGAATATTAGACAATGCCGGCCTCGGAGAGCACAGGTCCCACTGAAATTCACCGTCTTTGAATTCTATCGCCGTGTTTGACATGCCAACTGGTAACACGATCGTTGCGTCTTCTTGAAACTCTTCCTCCTGTAACAAACCAAACCATCATATATAAAAATATGAACAAAAGAAAAAAGAATAGAAAAAGTTACCCTACCATTCGTGTGTGCCTTTGAAGGTTGACCGCTTCCCGTGTGCCTTTGCAAGTAACACTCGGCTACAACTGATGTCCAAGTTAGGTTGCGCCACCAAGATACCAGTGTACCATCAAATGCCGGACATTGGTTGCAACCACAACCAATATCAAGTTGACATGCCGTAACCTCCAAATACCAATGATGCGGAAAAAAATAAGCAATTGCAAACACCCCTAAATGAAAATCTGACACCGCTTGAATGCAAATGCAAAAATCAATCTCAGACACGTAGACAATAACCTCTAATCACCAAAGAATGTATGCAGCTTAGCTTTCATGACAAATAGAATTACGCAAAACACCTCAACCTACCCTATATCGCACAAAGTAAATATACTAATAAACGACTAAACTTCTGTTTCCTCGTTTCTTCTTGCCATCATATTAATGTTAGCAGGATAAGTTAGGAGAATATTGCGTTGACTACTTTAACTATGAATACTTTATCTTAATAATTGCAGGCGAAAAATTTGTATCAATTAATGATTAACAATGGCTAAAATTATATGTCTGAATATGATTCTTCATATCAGTTATTGTCGAACGGCTTCATTTAGCTAACAATTAACTTTATAAAATAGAGAAGTCAACATAAATAACTATGGAGAACAACTTCATATCAGTTATTGTCGAACGGCTTCATTTAGCTAACAGTTAACTTTATAAAATAGAGAAGTCAACATAATTATATAACAGGTAATGGTTCAAGTTCTTGACCAGTTCCCATTATATTTCACTACCAAATCTCATTCTACTTGTAAATCTATATTTGTTAAGTTCTTGCCATTCAAAGCAAATAAACAAATCTAAATTCCAGGAAATAAGCAAATCCAAATCCAAAAAAACCTATAGCAAAAATCAATAAACCATAAACACCATTAATAAAATAAAATCACCAAAACATACTTCTTTCCGTTGATACACAAACATTAATTAACATTAATAAACATTAATTATGTATACATCTTGGCCCGTATACATAATAAACATTAATTAACATTGTCTTTCGAGCTACACTTTTGTCTTGTATCTTCGAGTGACCGAAGCTTCTTTGTTCGGGTCCATTTATGTGATCCTAACAGAAAGTAACACAAAGTATGTAATTTATCCCGTATATATTACATATGAAAAATAAACAAGTATATAATTCGTATCGTGAATTATATAATAAAGGCAAACAATCCAAAGATTAATATGAAATGTATAATACTTTGCAAGTATTATATAAGAAGTGTGAGTAAATAATTAGCCAATTAGTTTGACCCATTTTCTGAAATCACCACTTAATTAAATAAAAAGTTCTTGCATAAACGTAATCATACGTTTTAAGGTTACTAATTAAGTTAAACGATGTTTATAAAGCTTTTACAACAATTATTATGTTATCTTCTAGCTGACAATTATAAAATATACAAATAATATTTTATAAATTTATATTTCGTTTCCTCGACGGGTCGTGTCTAAAATAATTGCAAAAGTATAGTTTTCGTTCGTTGGTCGGGTTATTGTATTATACAAACTAATATATATTTAATATATAAATTAGTCCCTGTTATCGGTTTCTAAAATAATAGAAGCTTTAGTGAATCGTTACTAAATATAGAAATTTATATAAATTTCGCCATGACTTTTCCGTTTATAAAACGATCCCAATTCGAGAGACTTTGTTGCAAATCAACCTTTCCAAATCAATTTAATAGAAAGCATCCAAGTAAATTTCAAGTGTATTTATTTGTTATTGTTAGTGTTTCCATTTTATAAGTCCGTTACGGGTCTAATATAATATTTCCGAAAATAATAACTAATCATATTATTTAACCAATTATACACAATTATATCCAGTTTTAATATTTATAAAACCTTATGTTATATTTATTTCTGCTCACCCAAACGCGCCCTTATGGTTTTCCTGCTAACCCAAACGCCCCTATACGGTTTTCCTGCTAACCCAAACGCCCCTATACGGTTTTCCTGCTAACCCAAACACCCATATACGGTTTTCCTGCTAACCCAAACATAGTCTTACGGTTTTCTGCACACCCAAACGCACCCTTAGGTTTTTCTGCGCAAACCAAACACACCCTTTGTTGCAATCTGCTAAGCTAAACACACCCCTATTGTGTTAAACCCAGCTCCAAACACCCCTATATGTTTTTCTGCCAACCCAAACGCCCCTTTTTGAAAATCTGTCCAACCAAACGCACCCTTGTGCGGTGAAAGCCTATACCAAACGCACCCTATTTGTTTATAACAACACCAAACGCACCCATGGCTGTTAAACTCAAACCGAACCCACCCTTTTTGTGCTAACCCAACCCGGACGCACCCTACGGTGGTACAAACCACAAAACCGACGCACCCTTTTGATTTTTAACCAAACACACCCCTTGGAGCCACAACGAAAACACAAACCAACCGCACCCGCTATGGTGAAAACATGAACCGAACGCACCCGCTGTGGTGGTCGGTTAGACCATCAAAACAAACACCCTTGTGTTGTTTTTATCAAAACAAACGCACCCTTCTTGGTGCGGCACAGAAAACCACGCACATCCCATGTGGGTGGCTGTGACGATGGTGGGGACGACGAGGGAGGCCGGAGATGGTGGTGGTGGTTTTGTTTGGTGATAAAGATCGCGGTGGGGTGGTATCAAGCCAAACCGAGCACCACCTTGGTGGCGTGTTCGGATGTAACAAACACCCACGAAGGGCTGTGGTGGCGTATGATGATGGTGGTGGCAGCGCGACGCGGCTGAGGCTGCCGGAGGGGTGGGGGGCGGCGCGTGGAGGCTCGTGGTGTTGGGGATCGGGTAGATCTGGCGATGAGGAACGTTTTTAGTTTCGACCGGAAAACTCTCCGAAAAAGTTTTCCGGCGGCGTCTGATGGTGGCCGGAGGTTGGGCCAGAGGCGGGCCAAAATGGAGAGGGAGAGAGTTGATTTATGTTTGTGTTGTTTTTATACAAAAAATGAATGTAAAGTTTTATATAAATTTTATTTATAATAAAACTTTAAAATTAAGTGACAAGTGAATAATAATATGGGGTGAATTTTGTAAATATTACCATAGGGACTAAAGGTGTAACTTTTGAGTATCATTTTGTAAAATAGTGGTTCAGGACTCGTTTGAGCGACTTAACGGATGTTTCAAAATACAAAACTTGGGCCATTGCGTTTCAAATCATTTTTCTGATAAAAATGTGTATTTACATGACTTTATTTCAGAATTGTTTTATAACATTTATTTAAAATGTTCATCATTTAATTGTATATCGCTGACAAACTTTGTCCGTAAAATGAATTTTTAACTTGAATAATTGTGTTTTTAATAAACGTTACTGAACGAGTGAGGGAGCCCGCGCTCCGCTGCGGGATGTTTGGCGAGCGTCATTGCCATTCGGCATATATAACTTAAGCGTGTAGTTAGAATGCAAGTTTGGATACAGTAAGATGAAAGATGTGTAATACATAAATGATAAGCAACAATGCACAACTATTTTAAACAACCATTCTGAGATTGTGTACTTGAATTGAAACAACATTCCTCAATGTATATAAATAAAATCCCCGAACCAAACACTCTTGTCGTAGCTAAATAAGGAACAAAACCAATTCATTATACAACCTTCTAACTATTACAGTAATTAACATACAAATACATTCATAATCGTTGTGAGAGTAAACCATTGTTGTGAGAGTGAACCGAGTTTGGTGACAAAAAGTTTTAAGTCATACAACAGGTGTGAGAGAGTGATTTAGGATTTGGATCTGTAGATTTGGTGTGAAGGGTCTGGAAAATAAGAGAAAAAGAAAGGAGTGGTAAGGAAAATAGGCAACATTATCTGTTTTTTTTAATTGTGTTAAGTGGTAGATGCTGCAAGAAGCGCTCCTTGACCTTCAGTCATTGCCACAACTCTGAACATCCATCGTGCACTTGAGTGTTGCCAACATAAAATGCTATCCCAAAAACTGGTGCCAACGTTTCTGTAACTAATTTTACACAGCTTGTAAGCACTCAATTCTAAGCATAATCATAAGCACAAAATAGCTTAATAAAGGGGTCTTCGGGTTTCCCCTCGAAACCTAAATGATATATTTTACAGATTACTTGGTGTCATTTGTAACTGAAGTTCTATTTATTTTGCTTAAACTAAGGGGTGTTTTGATTAGCTCATTGTATGGCTTATCAAATAAAGAAGTTGTATAACAAAGTACATCGACATGTTTCTGATTTTTATTGCTTACCAAGTCATTAAAATATATGTAGACCCAAATAAACTCAAATCCACATTTATTATTTTGACTCGAGATTCATCAGTTGTTGTGGATGAATCATTTTTAAAGAATTATTGCTTTCAATATACCTATCTTTTTTGGATAAATTATCCTGTTGCGGATCCTTCGTCGTACAACCCCCAAAATCACTTGGTTAAGCTATCGTAACAAAATGGTTTCTGTAAATTAAAAATACAAATAATGGAGTGAGATTT